>JAKRSK010007034.1:0-166081 GCA_029891615.1 Natrix natrix natrix | reverse complement strand
AAGTTGTAAAGATTTTTTTTGACAGGCTAACATATTCAGGATGCTACAAATCTTGGCACCTCATGGTTGGGTTGGGGTTGAGATTGGGAAAAAAAGGCATATAATCTATGTCTCATCAGATTATATTATTTATTATTTGAACAAATTCATATAGCCACCCAACCCATATAGGGTGCCTCCAGGTGTCTTCCAACATTAAAACAGTGTAAAACCCATATTTCCTCCACCCACTGCAGTGACAATTGAACTGTGGGCAGTTGGCAGAATTAGCTTGCAATACCACATTCTAACCACTGAACCATTCTGAATTTTAATGGTTGGAAAAGCATAATAAAAACATCCCCTCGATTTTATGAGAGCTTTTGATCAAACCTCTGATACTGAAAACACATATACCAAACCATCCAAACCACCTCCACATTCACAATGATGTAGACCAGGCATGAAATCCGCTTTGGAACTGGGAGGGCATACGCACTTGCTTGTCCCTAATGACGTCTGGGTGGGTGGGCAGAGCCTCCTGCTGCCGCTAGCGGTTTACCTGAACCCGGGCGAAAGGGCAGAATACCACCTCTGGTGTAGACCCCATCAAGTTTCTCCATGAAAATATCCATGAAGCTGACAGTAACATAGAAATTATTTATCATGGCCTTCTGATCCCTTATTGATTATGTTGGTCAGAATGTTTGTGCAACCATTGTATCTGAACTGATAAAGTTTAAAGTGCCAGCTAAAGGTTTGCCAGCATCTATTTGAATAAATCAGCAGTTGCACAAAATTAAGATAGACAACATTGTGACAATGATTAACCCAATGTATTGAACTTGGCTGCATTTGCAGAAAACAGGCTGTTATCAGTGTCCACACAAATCAAGGTCAATTAGTTCAATTAAAAATTGCAACATTGCACAATAAAATAATTCCTTACATATCCTGAAACATATTTCATGCAGGGGTTTTCCCCATAATGAGGTACTCTTCCCTTTGGAGGGAACTCTTATGTAAATTTATATATGGAAATTGGGATTGGGATTCAGGTATGAAAATAACAATGCAATAACATTGTTCTGGCTTCATCTCCTATTGATGAATCCGTAATTCTTCATACAATGATACATTACAAATACTTGGCATGTAAATCAGAAGTGCTTTTGTATTTTTAAAGCATACTGATTTTTACAGCAACCCTTCAATAGATTTATGGATACAGTGAGACAAGAGTGATAAAAGTCTACATCAGCTAAGAAAGTTCCCCTTGACCCGTTTTATATTTCCAAATTAGGTTATTACTCAATCATGTTCGATGTCCTCTCTTGCTCATTTTTGGAATACAGAAGTTCTGCTGACACAATGATTGACTAAAGATCAGCCTTCTTAAATAATTGAGCACTCGACTGGAGTATAAGAACATTGACAAACCATTGCAAATAAGCTGGTTTAAGAACATGACATGAGTGACTGTCAGAGTCTATGTAGATAAGGTAAGGTAAGAAAAGAATTGCAATTAGTATGTTCTTAGCATTGTCATTAAAACTTTCTCTTCTACACAGAATTTTTAGATTCCAAGAAGAACAGCAAATCTATTCTTTGCAATGGAAACATTTATCAATGAAAATTGAGTTCATGGAACTAATGAATTAATTAAGGAATTAATTAATATATATATAATTTTCCTTTATGTGAGCAGGATTCATGATTTTTAAAGAACTGAATTAACACAATATTGACCATAAATGTGGGAAGTATTGATAAATGCTCTATTATTACATCAACAGCTGAAGCAATGGAGCCAGAGGATGAGTCCCTGTATAAATACAAAGGAATCTATTTTGTAACTGGTGTGTCCTCACCTGAAAAGTTAGATTCACTGGACAATTTTGAAATCAGAGATGATGATATATTCATAATCACATATCCTAAATCTGGTAAGTTCAAAGATGTTTTCCAAGAAAGAGTTAATCTTGTGTCCAATGTTGTTATTCAGTTCCTCAGTGTTTTGGTTGCTGTGATGCTGTTGTGTTATAACCAGAATTTCACATTTCACATTTTATAAGAAGATGGAAATGTAGGGAAAATAAGATGCTGAACCTCTACTTTCATCGTTTATATTTTACTCCACATTGGCTACATTGGTAACCATGGCTAGTCACTCTCTCTCAGCCCAATCTACTCACAGGGCTGTTGTGAGGAAAATAGGAGGTGGAAGAAATATTAGGTATGCTTGCCACTTTGAGTTAGTTCTAAAACTAAAGAAGACAGGATAGAAATAAATGTGCAAATAAATAGTTATTTTTTTTCATCCATCCATCAGCTTAATCTATCAATTTTAGTAGAGTTGATTGTCTTTATGCATCTCTGAAACATTTTTGCTATTCTCCCTGATGGGAAGTTTGGCATTGCATAAGTTCAACTTTCTCCAAATAATGATGGGTGAATTAATTTAATTATTCCTATTTTGCAGGCACTATATGGACTCAGAATATTGTCAGCTTGATTCTTTATGAAGGTCACCGAGATGGAACTGAAAATGTTACCCTATTTGACCGAGCACCATTTCTGGAATATAATATATTCCATGTAGATTTACCTAGTCGCCCATCACCTCGTGTCATGTGTTCCCATCTGCCCTACTATTTGGTACCCAAAGGATTACGAAAAAGAAGAGCAAAAGTAGGACATGTTTTGTTAACTAATGAGGTAGAGTGGGGAGCTGCCTGTGTTCTTTTCATTTAGCTCTATGTCTGAATGTTTTATTAAGAAACAGGCAAGGGTACACAAAAGTATTATATTGTTGCAGTATGTTGGAGTAGCAAATTCTGAAGTGTGAGGGGGGAAAAAACACAAACAAAACAATCTTAAAATCAAAAGGTCATGCCCAGCAGAAACAGCTAACAACCAAAATGAATATCAAACCCCTTAAACTTATTTTTCCCAAGGTGACACGCCCAGATAGATCGTAACACTTGGTGTTGCATGTCCAGTTGCTATCTTAACATATCTGGAGGATGTCAAGTTGAGGGATGCTATTTTTACCTTTGCAATTTCTACTCTCAGTCACTCATGCCCTAGCAGTATTCCAATATCTCAGGGGTTGCCACAAAGAAGAGGGACTCAAACTATTTTCCAAGGCACCTGAGGGTAGAACAAGAAGCAATGGGTCGAAACTAATCAAGGAGAGAAGCAACTTAGAACTGAGGAGAAACTTCCTGACAGTTAGAACAATTAATCAGTGGAACAGCTTGCCTCCAGAAGTTGTGAATGCCCCAATACTGGACGTCTTTAAGAAGATGTTGGATAGCCATTTGCATGAAACGGTATAGGGTTTCGTGCCTAGGCAGGGGGTTGGAGTAGAAGACCTACAATGTCCCTTCCAACTCTATTGTATCTTGTTTCTTGTATCTAGTCACAGCTTCACTGGTGCAAAATGCAGACACAACAGGCATTGGTGTATTCTCTAGAACTGCATTCACTACACCTCTGCTTTGGAAACTGAATTGCTAACCAGTCTGCTTCTACATTCAATTCATGATGCTGGTTTTGACGTTTAAACCCCTTCATCAGTTGGGAGCTTGTTATTTGAAGAACCTCCCCTCCCCAGTTGCAGCTATGCATTGCATCAAGTCCAGCAGGAAATTCATGTCAGGGTCCCATCAGCTAGGGAGATTTGTCAGGCAAGACCCAGGAGGAAAACCTTTTCTTCTGTGATGTCTGCCATATGGAAAATCATTCCCCCAAGTCAAGGTTGGCCCCAGTCCTGGTGGACTGCTGGAAGGCTCTCAAACATGGTTTTGTTAATGAGCTTTGAGATCCCGTGATAGAAAGGAGCCTGTTAGATGAATGTGTGAGAGTTACTTGATAAACTCTCTGTATGCTTTGCTGTCAATCTGTCTTTTTTCTTCTTTTTGTCTTGGTTTTTTTGACTAAGTATTATCATCTTTCTCTTACAGATTATTTATGTGCTTAGAAATCCAAAGGATGTCTTTGTTTCTAGCTACCATTTTCAAAAAGTAACAGCCAAAATAGAAACCCCAAAAGACTTCGATATACTTTTTGAGAGGTTTTTGGCTGGCAAAGGTAAGAAGAATTTGACCATGACAATGATTTCCCATTTTTGTTTTGGATAAAAGACTATAAATATATTTTAATCTGCTTCCCACCAAGAGCAAACAATCCACTCTCTCTCCATACATAATGAATAATGATTCTCTATACTCATCCAGTAATTTGCCCAAACTGTACACAAATATTTTATAGTAGGAACTGTGCAGTCGTGGGATTCAATTTTTTTTAACTACCAGTACTGTGGGCTTGCCTTGGTGGGCGTGGCATGGCTTGGTTGGCATGGCAGGTGAAGTATACAGTAAAATCTCCATTCCCTCACCACTCCAGGGGAAGGTTATGGCAAAGTCCCCATTCCCTCTCGATCAGCTGGGACTCAGCAGGCAGAGTATAGAAGGGGGCAGAGCCAGTTAGAGGTGGTATTTACTGATTCTCCAAACTATCCTAATTTTAAAAGACACACCTTTTTCCCTCAAAAAAGAGGCTGAAAATCTGGGTGCATCTTGTACACTGAATACAGCATTTTTTGCCTCCTGAAAACCCGCCCCCTTCACCAAAGTGGCCATGTATCGCCTTTAGGAGGCATACAGAGTGCTCCTGGGGGCTGGGGAGAAATAAGCAAAAACCAGACGATTTCTTGCTCAAATTTGCCCCCCACCACATCCTCCAGGAGTACTCTGTAAGCCTCCTAAAGGGTTAGAGAAAAGAGATAACCAGAGTTAGTTCTTTGAATATTTGAAGAAGTATAAAAAAAATAAACCAAATTGCTTCAAAGTTCCAAATAAGAAAAAGCAAAGACATGAAATAATATAGCAGCATCTTGACAAAAAATGGCCCATAACAAGTTGGAATATGCAACTACATTAGTTACAACTCTCATTTTTTCTCTGTCCTCTCCACATTCAGTGATGTTCGGGTAGCCCCTCAGTCGTGCTCTCATGCTTTGATTTTTAGGCCCACCAGGATCACAATGAAGGAAACTCAAGCATTAATAATGTAGAAAGAGCTGAGGTGGCACAGTGGTCACAATGCAGTACTGCAGGCTACTTCTGTAGACTGCCAGCTGCCAGCAGTTTGGCAAATCGAATTTCACCAGGCTGAAGGTTGCCTCGGCCTTCCATCCTTCCGAGGTGGATTAAATGAGGGCCCAGATTGTTGGGGGCAATATGCTGACTCTGTGAACCGCTTACAGAGGATTGTAAAAGCACTATGAAGCGGTATATAAGTCTAAGTGCTATTGTGATTGTTATCCCTGACACAGATGGTCAGCTGGATCATTGCATGACCGAGATGAACCTATCAGTGTTTTACAGTTCATGTTTTGTTTTTCGTGACTAGAGCATGTAAATACTAGGGTAGCTTCTTCTAAACTATCATGCTTTGATCTTTAGGCCCACCAGGATCATAAAGTTGTGGGGGAAAGTCGAGCATTAATCTTCATATGTAACTCATTTCTTTCCTATCAGTGTCTTGTAGTTCATGGCTAGACCATGTAGAAGGCTGGTATGCTCATAAGGGTGATTTCAGTATTCTCTTCCTGTCTTATGAAGAAATGAAAAAGGTAAGATGTGTTTGTGTTGCGTTGTGTAGTGCAATATGAACAATCATTAAGCACAGAAAGCTTTGGAAATGATAGGATATGTAAATAACATTCCAATAGGGGGTAGCAGAGGTGAACACAGAGCCAATCTTGGTTATTTGTGTGATCTAGAGAACTGCTAAATGAGTTCAGCAAAACAAAGCTGATCTAGTTTTTGATAGACTTATTTAATAGATAAGGAAAATCCAATTAGCACAATGTACCTGCAATCAAAATGTGAGCCATAGCCTATTATATTATATTATATTATATTATATTATATTAATTATATTGTATTGTATTGTATTGTATTGTATTGTATTGTATTGTATTGTATTGTATTGTATTGTATTGTATTGTATTGTATTGTATTGTATTATATTATATTATATTATATTATATTATATTATATTATATTATATTATATTATATTATATTATATTATATTATATTATATTATATTATATTATATTATATTATATTATATTATATTATATTATATTATATTATATTATATTATATTATAATTATATTTGTGTGTGTGTGTGTGTGTGTGTGTGTGTGTGTTTTCGCAGATTTTCGTAGTTTATTGGCTAGGGCTGGTTTCCAGATGTTTGGTAGGCGGGAGGTATCATCACGTTTATATAGGACAGACAAACAGGAGAATAAATGCACGCATCACAGAACCCAAGAATGCAGTAAGAAAAAAAGAAAAAACTTCCTCCATTTTCCAGCACCTTAAAGCTACAGGACATGAAATCAATTCTGAAGGAGCAAGTTTAATCTCCAAAACAGAACACCTCAACAAGAGAATAATTATGGAAGCCATCGAAATAGAGAAACACCCCCACAATATGAATAAACGTGATGATACCTCCTGCCTACCAAACATCTGGAAAACAGCCCTAGCCAATAAACGAACACCACCCACCACCCAAGCCATTACAATACTAAATAACAATGCACACACAGCCTGCACCAATCAGCACCAATCTACCAATCATGATACAACCACACAACCAATCATTCCACTTACTGAAACAAAGCCAGCACCCCATCCCCTCCCACCAAGACTTACAGAAAGACGGCAACTCCGTTCCCATTTTAAGCCCACGCTTGAAGATGGCAGGTGAGATCCTGCTGAAACGTTGCAAAGACAATCTCAACCTTACACGGGAAAAGACCCGAATACAACAAAACCAGTATATATATATATATATGTATGTATGTATGTATGTATGTATGTATGTATGTATGTATGTATGTGTGTTACAACCCCTGGTATGCCCAAATATGGGAGGGAGCTCACTCCTCCCTCTTTCTGTCCTTCGGCTCATCACAGAAAACCATCCAGGCAGAAACCCATATTTTTATTTTTAATGTTGCCTTTTTTATATATATATTTGTGTTGTATTTGTGCTGATAAATAAATAAAGGGAGACTAGTATGGATCCATTTCAAGCTGTTTAGCTCTCATCAGCTAGCCATACCCTTACTGGGATTTGAACCTGGGATGTATTACATATTAGGCAGACTTGCTAGCCACTACACCACCGGTTCTCCTCCTTTATCAGCTAAGCCAGGGAAATAGGTATGTATTTGTGTTACAACCCCTGGTATGCCCAAATATACCAGGGGTCGTAACACAAATACATACCTATTTCCCTGGCTTAGCTGATAAAGGAGGAGAGCCTGTGATGTAGTGGCTGACAAATCTGCCTAATATGTAACACATCCCAGGTTCAAATCCCAGTAAGGGTATGGCTAGCTGATGAGAGCTAAATAGCTTGAAATGGATCCATACTAGTCTCCCTTTATTTATTTATCAGCACAAATACAACACAAATATCTATCTATCTATCTATCTATCTATCTATCTATCTATCTATCTATCTATCTATCATCTATCTATCTATCTATCTATCTATCTATCTATCTATCTATCTATCTATCTATCTATCTATCTATCTATATATATATATATATATATATATATATATATATATATATATATATAAGTGACATGCAGTCAGGTGAGGCAAGTGAGGTACACCCTCACCACTCTCATCATGAAAAAAAAAAGTAAAAGGAAAAAGCTGAGCTAAAAAGCTAAACTTCATCCTCCTGGTGCTGTGCAAAAAAAAAAAGTAAAAGGAAAAAGCTGAGCTAAAAAGCTAAACTTCATCCTCCTGGTGCTGTGCAGGGCTTTGGGCAAAGGCTGGAGGGAAGGACCCTGGCTCGCTTGTGCTCTCCCTCCCCAAGAGTAGTTTGATTGCAGGCAGAGCCACGTTGTGGGGCTGGTGTGTGTGCTACAGCATGGCTCTTTGCCTGGCTTCCTGCCTCCTCCTGTGGTCTCCTCACTGGTGCTCTCCCTTCCCAAGTGTAGTGGTTTCCTCCCCAGGCCCCCATTCATTTTTCTCTCTCACACACACAGCTGGATAAAACTATATAAAAATCTAGCCCAGCTTCACTGATTACAAGTTTGAAAAGGCAACGTGGCTTCGCCTGCAATCAAACTACACTTGGGGAGGGAGAGCACAAGCGAGCACTGAGGAGACCACAGGGGGAGGCAGGAAGCCAGGCAAAGAGCCATGCTGTAGTACACACACTTCCCCCCAGCCTCTTTCTTTTGGAAGGCTGGGATCGGCTCCCCTCCGGCTTCTCTGCCTCTCCTCTCACCTCAGCCTGCGAGCAGGAGGTGGTGGGTGGACTTTATTGTGTTCCAGGCATTTCCCACCCAGACAGCAGGCTGCATTTGCAATGGTGGAGGTGTTTGGGAAAGGCAGCAGGGGAATGGGGGGGATGGCAGAGGAGCTGCTTTCAAGCCACTGGAAAAGATATCCAATCCAACTTTTGTGTGTATGGGGGGGGGGTTTGTTTGAGAGTGAGTGAGAGAGGAAAGGGGTAGGAGAAATAGTCCAATCCAACTTCTGTGTGTGTGTGTGTGTGTGTGTGTGTGTGTGTGTGTGTGTGTGTGTGTGTTTGAGAGAGGGGGAGGAAGGGAGAGAGGGAGGAAGGAGGGGAAGGAGAAGAAAAAGAAAGAAGGAGCAAAGGAGAAAAACAAATGCTGTCGCTTTAAATTGGAACTGAGCATGCCTGGCTGTGGAATTCTGGGAGTTGAAGTCCACAAGTCTAAAAATATTTGAAACCCAGCACTGTGTCAGTGCCTCACCAGTCATAAACCTCACCACACGTCACTGATATATATGTATGTATGTATGTATGTATGTATGTATGTATGTATGTATGTATGTATGTATGTATGTGTAAGTGTAAGTGTAAGTGTAAGTATAAATGTAAATATAAATATTTTCCATAATATTTGGCTCAGAAGAGATTGACTCAATTCAATGGCATTTTTAAGAGAGGCATTTTTAAAAACGTGCTTGGGAACTGGTCAGCCTCTGATGCAGCCAAGAAAACATGAAAACATTCACCAGAACTCCCAAAGCAGCATTTCCTTTTTTAATTCATTGATATTGCTTCTATGTACAGTATTCATTTCAAAAATTACTTTATCTCAAGGTAATTTTTTCAGTAGGAAAATAATTAAAGTTTAATATGCAAGATATGTATAACGAAGAAATTTTCTTGAGAATTTCCCAAAGATATAAACAAAAAAAATCCATTTTTTCTCCATTGTTATAGATGAACTAATATAAAGCTTTATCAAATTACAGGACCTGAGAAGTTCTGTACGGAAAATATGCAACTTCCTAGGAAGAAAACTAACTGAAAAGGAGGTGGATGATGTGGTGGATAAAGCTACATTTGATAAGATGAAGGTGGATTCTAGAGCAAACTACACGTTAATGCCTCCTGAGATTCTAGATTTCAGCGAAGGAAGCTTTCTTCGCAAAGGTAGATTAGTAATAATTCATACTCTGGGGCTTTTGGAATGTGCCACCCTTCATCTGAAACCAGGGTTGTCACCCCACCTCAAAGGTACTTTCTAAAGTGGTATGGATATGTCCCAACAGCCCTCTCTTTCTACTGTCTCTAAATGATGTTGTGTTTGCCTCATCATCAGCCTACATTTCAGGCAGACATAAGCTTTTCTTAGTTGTGCCAATGTTGATATTCTCCTGTTCACCCAAACAATTTTCTGGTGTGGATATAATCTGACCTTTTTCAATTATCATTCTGTTGGTTAGACAATCTAGTGATTCTTTGGGAGTGGAATAGTTTTAGCTCATACTGACCACTTTAGGATGGTGGAGACACAACCTCTTCACTGTCTACCTTGGGTAATCTCCCACACCAGGAGTGTGGTGGGTCACATGGTTAGGATGTTGGGTTGAAAGTTAGCAAGCCCATGTTTGAAATCCGAGTGCTGCTGCATGGTGGGGTGAGCTCTTGTCATTCACTCTAGCACCTTGTTTGGACCTTGAAAGGAGCACCACTCCCGGGGCATCTGCCTGGAAATAGTGATGTCACTGAATACTCCTTTCAACCTGGAATGGCTAATCTACTTATTATCAACCTGAATAAAAAGTCTCTCCGACATATGAATGCACTATCCTCCAGTCGTAGAACTGTCTCCTCTAAACCTGCAGGGATTTATCCAATGATCAAAAAGCCATCAATCCTTTCTCTTAAGCATTGGGCCCTCTGGGTGAACTCAATATCATTTAGAACCTCACTGGGAGACTATTGATTCCATAATTACAGTGAGAAGAAGCCTATCTCTCTAAAAACAGCTTTGCAGAACAGCTTTGGTTTCCAAAGTTGCAGCTGAACAAATCACAAGACTTCTGGAACACTGTCCTTTGGCCGAATGAGACAAAGTGGAGATGCTTGGCCATAATACAATGTGCCACGTTTGGCAAAAATCAAACATGGATATCAGCACAAACATCTTATACTAACTATCAAGCATGGTGGTGGAGGGGGGATGATTTGGGCTTCTTTTATAGTCACAGGATCTGGACACCTTGCAGTCACTGAGTTGACTATCAACTCCACTAAATACTAAAGTATTCTAGAGTCACATGTAAAGCCAGCAGTCTGACAGCTAAAGATTGGCCAACATTGGGTCATTCAACAAGACAATGACCCTAAGCACTCCCGCAAAAGTACCACAGAATGGCTGAAAAGGAAAAGAATCAAGGTATTGCAATGAGCAGTCAAAGTCCGGACCTCAACCCGATTGAAATGCTACAGTGGGACCTCAAGTGAAACAAGTAAACAAATGCTCACAAACTTCAATTAACTGAAGCCATGTTGTAAAGAATAGTGGGCCAAAATTCTTCCAAAATGGAAACAAAATTCTTCCAAAATTATTGAGTCTTAAGTTTTACAGACACAGCTTCTCCATTTTGGTTTTCTTTTTCAAAAATAAATCATGACATGGTGTCATGTCATGTTGTTCATCTGAGGTTGTATTTGCTTACTTTTAAGAACTGCTAAGGAGCAGATTTTTACTAAGTTTGCATACATAAAACCATGGAACTCAAACAGGCTATACGTCCTGTTTACATGACTGCATATACATTCATACACAAACTTAGTCACAGAAAAATGTGTAACAATGACCATTTTAGTGGCAGGATGACATAAATAGCCTCTAGTTTAATTGAATACAAAATCTGTTGACATATTTTTAACCATTGTTTCCCAGGCACTATTGGGGACTGGAAGAACCACCTGACTGTTGCCCAGAGTGAAAGATTTGACCGTGTCTTTAAGGAGAGGATGGAAAAGCTGCCCTTCAAGTTCTGCTGGGATATTCAGGAGGATCCATGAGCCTATTTCCAGCTCACTGGAAGAAAATAATGTCTGATACACACCTTCAAATAGCTTGAATCAGAGATGACCTTTCAAGAATGGTCTTTATGTAATCTTGTAATTTTTAATTCTCAACTCTGCAGGGATCATAGACCAGAGTAACATTAAATTCTGTGTTATTTTTAAACATAGTACAGCATTTGTTTATTGATTTAGATTTCCATAGCTACCTGACCGGTGTTGGGTTTCAATTTTTTTCCCTACCGGTTCAGTGGGTGTAGCTTGGTGGAGAGCTTAATGTGACTAAGTCGGAGTATGACAAGGTGGGGCGACCCCACTCCACCAAGCCACACCCACTCAAACCACGCACACAGAACCCAGATAAAAGTTTGGCCAAGTCTTCTAGTATTCAACCTGGCTGCTTCTCGCCTCCTTCTCATGTTTGCTCTGTGTGCATGAGCCCAATAAGGAGAAAAGCAGCCATGTTGAATGCTGCGGCAGAGAGAAGCCAAAGTTTTCTGCCTCCCTTCACAGCGGAGGTGCTCGGAAGGCCCATTATTGTCTCCCCTTTCCCCTGTGTTGAAGTACCTTAAAGACTGAAGCTGGTGGCTTCCTTCTGAGCAGCTCCGCTGGGACGCTGTCCCTCTGGCACAACAGGCCATTCTCTTGGCAGGGTCCAGTGGGCAGGTGCAAGCAGCACCGGCAGGCAATGGGGCACATGGCCAGTTCAAACAGGGTAGCGATGGTGACGATGGTCACAGGCAATACATTGTATACCGGTGCCACTTGTGCCAGGCCATCAGACATGGCCAGGGGAAAGTTAGAAGTGATTGAATGGCCAACAGGCAGGCAGGGCGGGGCAAGTGAGCAGGAGATGAGCGGGCAAGGCAAGCAACCACTAAGAAAAAATATGACAACAACAAATCCAAAATCAACATATTCACAACAGCTAGACCTATTTATTGTATTTGCCGCTTCCCTGAAAAAATATATTGTTTGATATATCATCTTAGCCCAACTCCTAAAAGGAAAATCAAGTTTTTAAAGCTTTTATTGTAATTTTTCGGTATAATGATACGTTACAAATACTTGGCATCAGCAGTGGATTGCTTCCTGTAAGCACCAGTACGGGCGGACCGGTAGCAGAAATCAGCTGTACTTTTGCGTACGGGAGCACCGACAGCCTGGATACCCCTCCATACCGGTCTGGCCCGGGTGCGTCTGAGGCTGCAATGGACTTCACACTGCTCTGGCCTGCGCTCCTCTGAAGAAGCCCCCCACAACTTTCTTCTCTTTGAGAAGAGGCTTTAAAAATGGGGATTTTGCAAACTGCTTCACAAGGAGAAGGAAGTAGGGAGGGGGCTTCTTCAGATGATCTGAGGCTGGAGTGGGCTTTGTGGATGCCCCACTGCCACCACTGCCACCACTGTACCCAAGCCGTGTGCTAAAACTCCACAGAATTTCTGGGGTGTCTCACCACCGCCGATAGCCACTGGCACACCCAAGTAGCATGCTAAAACTCCCTACCGCCAGCTCTACAGCTCCTCTCACCAGTGAAAACAACTGGACTGTGCTCCCCAGCACTGCCACCATCCCCAGTTATGGAGAGTTGGACTTGGCACACGGGGCATTGCTGGAGCTGAAGGGGCTGGCCTTCCCCTCTGTCACCAGCCGTGGGAGGAAGGTAAAGCCAAACGTTGCTCAGGCAAGAGCTGCTGGTGGGGGTGGGTAATGCTGCAGGGCGAACCTGGAATACAGTTGTTTATAAATCTCCCCAAAAGAGGGAGGGGAGGAAGTTCTGCCGCTGTCCAGGTTGATTTTATAATAAGAGAAGACCTGGGTATGTTTTTATTAAACAGCCTTTTCTAACAAGACTGATTTTTCCTTGCATCACTGTTGGTCTCAAACTCATTGCTTAATTCGTTTGTTAAGTCTCCATAATTCATAATTATGTTTATGAATTGCTAATATCACCATCCTGAATAATTCCCTTTGGAGCACTTTCCATTTTGACAATTTAGGAAAGAAGTGTGGTCTTTTGGGTTTACCTGAATGAAATTTAGGTGTAGGCATCAGGGGAGAGTTAATTTGAAAATGAGCAATGAAAGAGAAGCACACTTCTGTACATAACAGAAAGGAAAGGAAAACATTGAAAAGTGTTGAGGAGCTGAGGGTGTGTGAGTCAGGGAATTCCAGACCACAAAGATTGTTTTGTATTATAACTGGTTCTTTGTGAAGGATCTGTGAGAATTTTGAAATATTGCAATAAGGCCCAAGGAAAAAAAATAAAGCAGAAAGATTTAACTAAAGGGAAGAGAAAGAATGACAAAACATCCAGTAACTGTTTGAAAATGCCTTTCTAATGTGTTTTCAATTGTAGGATTGGAAATTTTTGATTGACTGTATGCTTTAATGTTCAAAAAGAATAGTTTTTATCAGTATAAGAGCAGTTTGCAAAAATCATTGTAGTAAACTGAATACCCTTGTAGAACATAATTTCTCTCCAAAAATTCAATTTAATTGAGAGTAAACTAAAATTTTGCACAGGCAAGAAAAATGTATAGAATAGGTGGTGCCTGGCTCAGCTGGAAGTTACTGTGAAACGGATCTGTGAGATGGAAACTTATCAAACAGATCCAACATAGAAATGAGAAATTTCTTGACAGAACAATTAGAGAAATGGGATACCTTCATCACTAGAGGTGTTAAGAAGAAATTGGTCCATAATAGTATGGGGTCTCATCTCATGGTTCAGCAGGGGTTGGACCAGAAAACCTCCAAGGTCCCTTTCAACTCTGTTATTCTTTATAAATCTCTCCACTCACTGTTACCAAGAGAATGGTGATAAACAATATTTTGAAATGTACATCAGGTGGTCTTCTGACAGAAAATCTCATCTTATTGGCTAGTATCAAGGGGAAGATGACTTTGAAAATGCTTCCTCTCCCACCATAACATGCAAGACGAGGCGAGGACTGGCTGGGAGGGGAGGGGCAAGGAGAAGCCAGGCAAGGTGCTCCTCCATGTGAGTGACATCGAGTTGGCCATGCCCACCCAATCACATGGTCATACCCACCTAGTCATGCCCACCAGTCACATGACTGCCAAGCCACTCTCACCCAGTCACATGACTACCAAGCCACGCCCACAAAATAGGCCACACCCACAGAATAGGTAGTAAAGATTTTTGAAACACACCCCTGCTTGGCATGTAAATCTGAACTCCCTTTGTATTTTTAAAACATACTGATTTTTATAGCAACCCTTCAATCAATTTATGGATACAGTGAGACAAGAGTGATATAAGCCTACATCAGCTAAGAAAGTTCCCCTTGACCCGTTTTACATTTCCAAATTAGATTATTACTCAATAATCTAATTGACTTTGATGTCCTCTCTTGCTCATTTTTGGAATACAGAAGTACATTGCTGACACAATGATTGACTAAAGATCAGACTTCTTAAATATTTGAGCACTCGACTGGAGTATAAGTACATTGACAAACCATTGCCAATAAGGTGGCTTAAGGACATGACATGAGTGACTGTCAGAGTCTATGTAGATAAGGTAAGGTAAGAAAAGAATTGCAATTAGTATGTTCTTAACATTGTATTTAAAACTCACTTCTATGGAGAAATTTTAAATTCCAAGAAGAACAGCAAATTTACACTTTGCAATGAAAACATTGATCAATGAAAATTGAGTTCATGGAACTAATGAATTAATTAGGGAAACTAATTTAATAATATATACATCATTTTTCTTTATGCTAGCAGGATTCATGATTTTTAAAGAATTAATACAATATCGACCATAAATGTGGGAAGCATTAATAAATGCTCTATTATTATATCAACAGCTGAAGCAATGGAGCCAAAGGATGAGTTCCTGTATAAAGACAAAGGGATCTATTTTTAAAGAACTGAATTAATGCAATAGTGACCATAATGTAGGAAGCATTCTTTATTGTTCTATTGTTGCATCTACAGCTGAAGAAATGGAGCCAAAGGATGAGTTCCTGTTTAAATACAAAGGACTCTATTTCATAACTGGCTTCTCCTATCCTGAAAATTTAGAATCACTGGACAATATTAAAATCCAAGATGAGGATATATTTGTAATCATATATCCTAAATCTGGTAAGTTCAAAGATGTCTTCCAAGAAAGAGTTAATCTTGTATCCAATGTTGTTATTGAGTTCCTCAGTGTTTTGGTTGCTGTGACTCTGTTGTGTTATAACCAGATTTTAACATTTAGCATTTTAAAAGAAGCTGGAAATGTAAGGGAAATAAGCTGCTACACTTCTACTTTCATTGTTTATATTTTATTCTACATTGGCTACATTGGTAACCTTGGCTAGTCACTCTCTCTCAGCCCAATCTACCTCACAGGGCTGTTGTGAGGAAAATAGGAGGAGAAGGAGGAAGTATTAGGTATGTTTGCCACATTGAGTTAGTTCTAAAACTAAAAAAGGCAGGATAGAAATAAATGTGAAAATAAATAGCTATTCTTTTCTCATCCATCCATCAGCTTAATCTATCAATTTTAATAGAGTTGATTGTCTTTACGCATCTCTGAAACATTTGCTATTCTCCCTGATAGGAAGGTTGGCTTTGCATAAGTTCAACTTTCTCCAAACAATAATGGGCAAATTAATTTAATTATTCCCTATTTGCAGGCACTATATGGACTCAGAATATTGTCAACTTGATTGTTTATGAAGGTCACCGAGATGGAACTGAAAATATAACCCTAATTGACCGAGCACCATGGCTGGAGTATAATGTATTCCATGTAGATTTACCTAGTCGCCCATCACCTCGTGTCATTTGTTCCCATCTGCCCTACTATTTGGTACACAAAGGATTATGAAAAAGAAGAGCAAAAGTAGGACATGTTTTGTTAACTTATGAGGTAGAGTGGGGAGCTCCCTGTGTTCTTTTCGTTTAGCTCTATGTCTGAATGTTTTATTAAGAAACAGGCAAGGGTACACAAAAAAATATTACATTGTTCCAATATGTTGGAATAGCAAATTCTGAAGTATGAGGGGCGGGGGGAAATACAAACAAAATAGTCTCAAAATCAGAAAGTCATGCCCAGCAGAAACAGCTAACAACCAAAATGAATATCAAACCACTTAAATTTATTTCCCAATGGATCATAACACTTTGTGTTGCATGGCTAGTTGCTATCTTAACATATCTGGAGGATATTAAGTTGAAGGATAATATTTTTAGCCCTCAAAATCTCTTCTCACAATTTCTACTCTCATGCCCTAGTCACCGAAGGTTCACTGGTGCAAAATGCAGACACAATGGGCATTGGTGTATTCTCTAGAACTGCATTCATTATACCTCTGCTTTGGAAACTGCATTGCTAACCAGTCTGCTTCTTGATTCAGTTCATGGTGCTGGTTTTGATGTTTAAACCCCTTCAGGTGTTGGGAACATGTTATTTGAAGAATCTCCCCTCCCCAGTTACAGCTATGCATTGCATCAAGTCCAGCAGGAAAGGCATGTTGGGGTCCCATCAGCTAGGGAGATTTGTCAGGCAGGACCCAGGAGGAAAGCCTTTTCTTCTGTGATGTCTGCCATATGGACAATTTTCCCTCAAGTTGATGTTGGCCCCAATCCTGGTGGTCTGCTGAAAGGCTCTCAAACATGGTTTTGCTCATGAGCTTTGAGATCCTGTGATAGAATGGAGCCTGTTAGATCAGTGGTTCCCAAAGTTGGCGGTACCACCTCTGGGGGGCAGTGGGATGACTTAGGGGGGCACTAAGAGGCAAGGGGGGCAGCAGGGGAGCGCTAAGAGGGCGAGGAAAAAAGGATTGTGTATTGTGTTGGCTGCAGAGGGTGTCGCCCCTAGGTTGGTAGCTTCCCCTTAGCTAATTCTCAGATGGAAAGGAGAAACTTGCCGAGCAGAAAATAGACTGCTTAAAGCCCATTGGTGCAGGCAGGAGGACGAAATTACCCAAACAAACCTGGAAATAGCTGCGGGTTTCCCTTTAAGCAACGTCACCACCCTCCCCTCCAATCACCACCTTCCTCCCAGGAGAGGGGCATTCGCCGCTTTAATCACCCACCCCCCAGCACCGCAGGCATCTTAACCGATGGGCTTGGCTTGTGAACAGGTTTTTATTTTTAAACGGTCGGTGGGCGGGGAGATCGTGCACGGTGTTGTTAGGGGGAAAAAACCCCACCAATCGAATTCTAGTTGAGCTTGCGAGAAAGTTCTTTGCCACTGGTTTACAAAACGGTCACATATTTCATGCCATTCTTTTCCTTTGCATGGAGACGGTGCTGGGTAAAAGTAACTGGGGGGAGGGGGTGATGAGCAGAAGTGTGGTCGCTCCCTTTTGGTGGTATGGATTTTGGTTAGGGAGGTTTGGATTACCAGCAGGAGGGAGCTCGCATTGAAATCTTCCGTTTCTAGCCTTGGAAATACGAGTGTTGTTAAACTCACGGGAGTTTTCTTTGATATAGGTATAGTATACTATATGTATAGACTACTATAGTATAGGTCAGGAGTCCCCAAATTGGGCAACTTTAAGACTTGTGGACTTCAACTCCCACAATTCTCCAGCCAGCATAGCTGGGAGTTGAAGTCCATAACTGTCTGGAGAATTCTGGGAGTTGAAGTCCACAAGTCTTAAAGTTGCCAAGTTTGAAGACCTCTGGTATAAGTTTTCCTGCTTGAGCAGGGGGCTGGACCAGAAGACCTCCCAGATCCCTTCCAGCTCATTTATTCTTTTAGTGATGGGGGATTTTAATCTGCCGTCGATGGGAGAAGCGTCTGAGGGGGTTCGGGAGTTCATGGCTTCCATCGACCATGGTATCCTGTTGCACCGGCTAGAGGGGCTGGGAGTCAGAGGCACCGTTTTACGGTGGTTTGGCTCCTACCTCTCTGGTCGGACGCAACGTGTGTTGACAGGGGAGCAGAGTTCGACCCGGAGGCCTCTCACATGTGGAGTGCCACAGGGATCGGTGCTCTCGCCCCTCCTGTTCAACACATATATGAAACCGCTGGGCGAGATCATCCGTGGTTTTGGAGTGGGATATCATCTGTATGCTGATGATACTCAGCTATACATTTCCACTCCGAACCACCCCAATGAGGCCGTCGAAATGATGTCCCGGTGTCTGGAGGCCGTACGGGTCTGGATGGATGGCAACCGACTAAAACTCAACCCTTCCAAGACGGAGTGGCTGTGGCTTCCGGCCTCCCGGTTCAACCAGGTGCTTCCATCTCTGGCCATCGGGGGCGTCCAACTAGCCCCCATGGAACAGGTGCGCAATTTGGGCGTCCTCCTGGATACCCGGCTGTCCATGGATAACCATGTAACAGCCGTGGCAAGGGGGGCGTTCCATCAGGTTCGCCTGATGCGCCAATTGCGCCCCTTATTGGACCGGGATGCCCTACGCACAGTCACCCATGCGCTAGTGACGTCTCGCCTGGATTACTGCAATGCTCTCTACATGGGGCTTCCCTTGAGATGCACTCGGAGACTACAGTTGGTCCAGAACGCGGCCGCGCGGGTGATTATGGGGAGGACCAGATACTCCCCTGTAACACCTCTCCTGCGCGAGCTGCACTGGCTGCCTGTGGTCTACCGAGTGCGTTTCAAGGTTTTGATTATGATCTTTAAAGCGCTCCATGGCACAGGGCCTAGTTATATGCAGGATCGCATCCTGCCCCACACATCCCTACGACCAATTCGCTCACACAGAGAGGGACTTCTCCGGGTGCCGTCCGCCAAACAGTGTCGGGGGGCGACACCCAGGAGCAGAGCCTTCTCTGTGATGGGCCCAGCCCTATGGAATGACCTCCCCCGTGACATCAGGATTACTTCCGATCTCCGCTCCTTCCGTGTACAGCTGAAGACCCACCTCTTTCAATTATCCGGCCTGGCTCAATCGCAATCGTAATTTTCCCATTCCTCCAAACTGTTTTTAAATTGCTCTTAAATATTAATTTTATTGGGTTTTTACAATTGGGGTATTTTATAGCAGATTTTTAACTGTCTATTGATGTAATTTGTTTCCTCCTCCGTGTATATGTATGTGTGTTGTATATGTATGTACGTTTAGTGTTGTTATATATTTTATGTTATATGCTCCATTGTACGCCGCCCCGAGTCCTACTTGGAAAGGGAGCGGCTAATAAATCCAAATTTATTATTATTATTATTATTATTATTATTCTAAAGCTTATTAAAGCTCCACTCAATGCTAGTCGCAGTTGGATTTTCTTTTAGGATATGTGTTTAGTTTTTGAAATATCCCCATTCCCATCCTCTCTCCTTGCGGAATTACTGGTTTTGAATAGTTGGTTCGGCGAGCATAAGTTTAGCCATTGAAACCACGTAAGCATTTAAAGGCAGAATGTTTGTGTCGTGCAAAATAATTGGCAATCTGAAGGAGATAAGATTATATTGTATGCCTTTGTATGTATGGATATGTGCACACATAAATTTTGCAGCAGGGTTAACAATGACCAGAGCACCTCTTAGTTAGCATAGCCAATAAGAAACTTGGCCAATAATATTAAGGCAAGTATGAGCAATTATCTGTCCATGGTTTCTTCAATAAAATGACATCAGAGTTTCTTGCCATTTTTGGATGGGACCTGGATGAAAACAGTAATAAAGATCTTAAAATTGAGATTTTTGTTTTTAAAAAAGGAAAAATAAATTGTACTTCAGTTTTGCTTACATGTGTGATGTGAGTTAACCGTTTTTGATATTTAAACCACCAAATCTTAAAGACTATGCAGATGGTTTGGAAGGGATTAGTAGCAAAGCTAGTGTTGATATTGTGGAAATTAATGAAACTGAAAATTACAATGATGTTATTGCAGGGATGTGACTATCCAGCTAAAGTTGTTTCTCTGACATTCTAAGACTTAGATGGCTGAGTGATATCAGGATCTTTTTTTGATGGAAATTCCAGATTGGGTGATAAATTCATTTTCAGACATTGAGGAAGATGGGGTAATGGAGGAACAACTCAGAGCTGCAAAATGACATTGAGTTGAAGCCAAAGTTTAAGAAATTGTACCAAGAGTTTTGGTTACAGAAAGAAATTTCTGATCACTACCCTGCACTATGGACAATGGTTAAGAAGCTCCTTGTTGCATTTCCAACATCATATTTGGTGGAATGTGACTTCAGTGTGGTCATCCAACTTCTCTCCAAGCAAAGAAATCGACTCCAGATTACTGAACATGGTGATTTAAGACTCCTACTAAATGACTTAAAACCAGACATTGGGAAACTGGTATCACTTCATCAAGCCCATCCATCACATTAAGAATTTACAGAACAGTGAAGTAGTTACTAAATTTTACTGAGTTTACTAAGTTACTAGTTACTAAGTTTCTTGATAAATGACTATCAGACTTTGAAAACCTGGTATCATTGGATCATGTTCAACAATTCTGTTGAATTAACATTAACTACAAAAGTTTTTAAATTGGATTTTGAATAAATGTGCAATTAATTGTAACAGCTTTCAATTTTACTGTTACTATCTTCCTTCCGTCGTGCAAACCGCCCAGTCACATGACCCCCCCAGCCACACCCACCAAGCCATGCCCACAGAACCAGTAGTAAAAAAATTGAATTCCATCACTGGGTGGGGGGCACTCAGGATCAGTTTGTAGCACCAAGGGGGAGATGGACTGAAAAGTTTTGGGAACCACTGTGTTAGATGAATGTGTGAGAGTTACTTGATGAACTCTCGGTATGCTTTTCTGTCAATCTGTCTTTTTTCCCCTTTTTGTCTTGGTTTTTTTGACTAGGTATTATCATTTTTCTCTTACAGATTATTTATGTGCTTATAATCCAAAAGATATCTTGGTTTCTAACTATCATTTTCAAAAACTATCATTCAGAGCAGAAACTCCAAAAGACTTTGATATATTATTTGAGACATTTTTGGCTGGTAAAGGTAAGAATTTGAAAATGATAATGTTTTGTCCGTTTTTATTTTGGATAAAAGACTATAAATATATTTCAATCCACTTCCCACCAAGAGCAAACAATCAACTCTCTCTCCTAACATAAGAAACAATAATGTTTCTCTATACTCGTGCAGTAATTTATGTAAACTCTACACAAATATTTTATAATACAATAGATGGGTGGAGAAGAATGCAGGGCCTCTAGGACAACTGTGATGTAAAAGTGAGTGGGAGAGGCAAGAGAGGGTATCTTATTAGGGATAGAGATGAGAAATGCTAAGATATATTTAATATTAGTTGTATCCCCATGCTCTGCTATGAAACTATGTGATCGGGCTTGATAAAGCGACACTTACAGCTTGAAAATTAATGATCTCTGGAAGAGTTAAGATTGGAGGGGGGGATTTCCACCCCCTCAGAAAAGCGGCACTTGTAAAATCTCTCCCTCTCATAGGAGAGAGAGAGAGAGCTAAAAACTTACTCTCACTTCGCCTAAGCAATGGGAGAATGACTTTTTACCACAATTGCGAGAGAAAGGATGGTTGAACTGATCCTTCTTTAAACTATTTAAGAGGAACTTTGGACTTGTTGTTTTCTGACCTCCTGGGAAGGCTGAGCCAAGATGGCCAACTTCCTCCTTCTTCTTTGCCTCTATGAATGAGATTCCTCTTTTGGAAGATTTTCTGGCTTTGAACTAGTTTCCACCCCAGAGACCTCCAGGAGTCTCTCCTATTACGCATTTCCCTTGGATTTGGAATATTTTGATTTAACTATTTGACCTGGAGCTGCATTGGAAGATTAACATTCTCTTCTGAGTTTGCCTGCCTTGTGATCTCTCCCAGCTGTGCTTCTCCACAGATGCCATTTCTTTGCACAGACGCATAACTGTCTCTGAGTTTCATGATGAGTCCTAAAAAATTACTGCCTGTTAAGGCTTCTTTGGCCCCGACATCTTCCACATCCAGCCCAATTACCCAACAGACACCATTGGTGTCATTTCTACAACCTAAAGCGCCTGAAGAGAGCTCAAAGGATTTATCTGTTCACCAAATGCTTCAATCTCTTTTAAAGGGACAGGACGAATTGAAAAACAACTGACAGATCTAAATGATCAGCTCAGAGAAACACAACAACAAACTACACAAGACAAACAGAGAATAGATGTACTGGAGGAGGGCCAAAATTTGTAACCTATCCCCTACCCTTTTCCTTTGTAAAATATTAAAAAAACCAATAAAACTTTGTTATAAAAAAAAAGATGGAATTTGAAAGGATGTCTTTTTTCCTTAGATTTCAAAACTTGACAGAAACCGAGAATGAAGATCTTAAGCAGATTATGACTACAATTTTAGCAGAATATATTGAAAGAGATAAACCGCAGCTGTGGTGGGATATTGACCTGATTTACAGGATCAACTCAGCATACGCTAGAACACACAATGTTGCAAGGGAAGTCCATGTTAAATTTCTTAGAAAAACTACAAGAGATGAGGTTCTAGGAGCTCAAAGGGTGGGACCACTAAAATATAAAGACAAAGAAATAACCATTCTTAAACAGATTCCAAAGAAAGAAAGAGATAAGAGGAAGAAATATTCCTCTTTAGCAAAGAAATTATATAATAAAGGAGTCTGGTTCAGGTGGCTATTGCCAGAAGGTATGCTGATTTTCTGGGAGGGCAGCAGAATTAGAATTAACACAGTTGTGGAGGTGGAGGCTTTCACTAAAAAACATAATGCTCTCCTAGATGAAATAGGGGATGGTACACAAGAAATGAAGGAGGGAGGGGCTGAGGCTCTGCCAGTAGATGGGGGGGGATGCAACATCTAGAAGACTCAGGTCACAAAAGTTATTTGAAACATTATTGCAATTGTTGTTATAATGTAACTTTATGGAAGTGATACAAAAATGATTGAATATACTGATGACTTAGTGTTAAACTCAAAACTGCTAATGTTTATTCAAATGTTGATGTTTTTCTATTTTTCTTTGTAAAAGTTGTGAGATTGGGGGGGACTGCTTTCCCCTGCACGATGTAGCTGTCAAAATTTTTTATACCCTTTTTAACCCTTTTCCTCGAAAAAATTTGTAAAAACCAATAAAACTTGTTAATTAAAAAAAAGGATGGGGAGGGGGGCTGCGCTCCAGTCTGCATCTCTTCCCTTCCACAAGATCAGATGTCTCTCCCCTCACTTCCTCCCTCCATTGCTCTTTTGCACTTCCTCAGGATTCCATCTGGGGCTTTGAACTAGGGCAAGGGAATTTCCACAAGTACCTATCTTCTCTTGTTTCTGCTTCTGAGTTTTGCCGCATACCTCCAGCTGCAATCAGGCTTTCTTCCAATAATCCACCTTCTGCCATGGTTGCCTGATTTTCCCTCCAAGCACTCCAAATATTTGGGAGTGACTGGAGAGCCCGGGATTCAGGAAGCCTGAAAATCTTGATAAATGTTTAAAAGTGAGTTTAAGCTACAGTACCTGTGAAGGTTCCAAGAGTTGCCCTAATTAATTTACAAGCCCCAAGATGAAATTCAAAGTAAAACCATTCGTTTATTAGGACTAACATCTTGGCACGGACTTCAGTGTAGCTGAAACTAAATCACACTTAATGGCATCTGACCTTTGCACCTGTGCCCCCTCCCCTGTGGCTGAGGTCATCAGTCACATTCTCCAACAGGAGGTTATGGCAGGGTTCTGGACATGTGCATTCACATCCCAGTACAGAAATATGAGACTTTACTCTGGCCAAAAGTATGCATGGCATTTCCCTCCCCTTCTCAAGGTGATAGTAGTCATGGAAACGACTTAGGCGTTGACATCAGCTTTCTATTGGATTCCCCTCTGTCCTGCTTTCTCCGATCTCCCTAATTTTGGCCCTTAATCCTCCAGTTGTCTATTTTTGGGAGGTTTTCCCCTCTCTTCCTCCCCCCTTCATAGGAGTCCCAAAAAATTTTGCCACATGACTTAGGGGGGGGTGGTCATGTGACTGAGTGTGCATGAGTGATGTAAAGTTGGCCATACCCGCCCGGTCACATGACTGCCAAGCCACCCCCACAAAATAGGCCACACCCACAGAATAGGTTCTAAAAAAAATTGAAACCCACCACTGTACTGTTCCCTTTGGAGGGGGCAATAATATAACAACTCTTATGTAAATTTATATATGGGATTTGGGTTTGGGATTTAGGTATGAAAATAATGCAATAACATTGTTCTGACTTCATCTACTGGTAAATTCAAATTCTTCATACAATGATACATTACAAATACTTGGCATGTAAAACAGAAGTGCTTTTGTATTTTTAAAACACTGATTTTCAGAAACACTTCAATAAATTTATGGATACAGTGAGACAAGAGTGATACAAGTCTAAATCAGCTAAGAAAGTTCCCCTTGACCCGTTTTACATTTCCAAATTAGGTTATTAATCAATCATGTTTGATGTCCTCTCTTCCTCATTTTTGAAATACAGAAGTACATTGCTGACACAATGATTGACTAAAGATCAGCCTTCTTAAATATTTGAGCACTCGACTGGAATATAAGAACATTGACAAACCATTGCAAATAAGCTGGTTTAAGGACATGACATGAGTGACTGTCAGAGTCTATATAGATAAGGTAAGGTAAGAAAATAATGGCAATTAGTATGTTTTTAACATTGTAAATAAAACTTTCTCTTCTACACAGATTTTTAGATTCCAAGAAAAACAAAAAATTTACTCTTTCCAATGGAAACATTTATCAATGAAAATTGAGTTCATGGAACTAATAAATTAATTAAGGAAACTAATCTAATAACACACACACACACACACACACACACACACACACACACATCCTTTATCTGAGCAGGATTCATGATTTTTAAAGAACTGAATTGATAAATTATTGACCATAAATGTAGGAAGTATTGATAATTGCTCTATTATTACATCTACAGCTGAAGCAATGGAGCCAGAGGATGAGTTCCTGTATAAATACAAAGGACTCCATTTCGTAACTGGCTTGTCCTCACCTGAAAATTTAGATTCACTGGACAGCTTTGAAATCCGAGATGATGATATATTTGTAATCACATATCCTAAATCTGGTAAGTTCAAAGCTGTCTTCCAAGAAAGAGTTAATCTTGTATCCAATGTTGTTATTGAGTTCCTCAGTGTTTTGGTTGCTGTGATGCTGTTGCTGTATAACCAGATTTTAACATTTCACATTTTATAAGAAGCTGGAAATGTAAGAGAAATAAGCTGCAAAACCTCTACTTTCATTGTTTATATTTTACTGCACATTGGCTACATTAGTAACCTTGGCTAGTCACTCTCTCTCAGCCCAATCTGAGAGGAAAGGGCTGTTGTGAGGAAAATAGGAGGTGGAAGAATTATTAGGTATGCTTGCCATTTTGAGTTAGTTCTAAAACTAAAGAAGACAGGATAGAAATAAATGTGTAAATAAATAGTTATTTTTTTTCATCCATCCATCAGCTTAATCTATCAATTTTAGTAGAGTTGATTGTCTTTATGCATCTCCTAAACATTTGCTATTCTCCCTGATGGGAAGTTTGGCATTGCATAAGTTCAACTTTCTCCAAATAATGATGGGTGAATTAATTTAATTATTCCTATTTTGCAGGCACTATATGGACTCAGAATATTGTCAGCTTGATTCTTTATGAAGGACACCGAGATGGATCTGAAAATATTACCTTGATTGACCGAGCACCATTTCTGGAGTATAACATATTCCATGTAGATTTACCTAGTCGCCCATCACCTCGTGTCATTTGTTCCCATCTGCCCCACTATTTGGTACCCAAAGGATTACGAAAAAGAAGAGCAAAAGTAGGACATATTTTGTTAACTTATGAGGTAGAGTGGGGAGCCGCCTGTGTTCTTTTCGTTTAGCTCTACGTCTGAATGTTGTATTAACAAACAGGCAAGATTACACAAACAAATATTACATTGTTCCAATATGTTGGAATAGCAAATTCTGAAGTGTGAGGGGGAAAAAACACAAACAAAACAGTGTTAATATCAGGAGAACATGCCCAGCAGAAACAGCTAACAACCAAACTGAATATCAAACCCCTTAAACTTATTTTTCCCAAGGTGACACGCCCAGATAGATCGTAACACTTGGTGTTGCATGACCAGTTGCTATCTTAACATATCTGGAGGATGTCAAGTTGAGGGATGCTATTTTTAGCCTTCAAATGCCTTTGCAATTTCTACTCTCAGTCACTCATGCTCTAGTCAGTGGAAGCTTCACTGGTGCAAAATGCAGATGCAACGGGCATTGGTGTATTCTCTAGAACTGCATTCATTACACCTCTGCTTTGGAAACTGCATTGCTAACGAGTCTGCTTCTACATTCAATTCATGGTGCTGGTTTTGACGTTTAAACCCCTTCATCAGTTGGGAACATGTTATTTGAAGAACCTCCCCTACCCAGTTGCAGCTATGCATTGCATCAAGACCAGCAGGAAAGGCATGTCAGAGTCCCATTAGCCAGGGAGATTTGTCAGGCAAGACCCAGGAGGAAAACCTTTTCTTCTGTGATGTCTGCCATATGGAAAATCATTCCCCCAAGTCAAGGTTGGCCCCAATCCTGGTTGTCTGCTGGAAGGCTCTCAAACATGGTTTTGCTAATGAGCTTTGAGATCCCGTGATAGAATGGAGCCTGTTAGATGAATGTATGAGAGTTACACGATGAACTCTCTGTACGCTTTGCTGTCAATCAGTCTTTTTTATTGTTTTTGTCTTGGTTTTTTTGACTAAGTATTATCATCTTTCTCTTACAGATTATTTATGTGCTTAGAAATCCAAAGGATGTCTTGGTTTCTAGCTACCATTTTCACAAAATGATCAGTCAAAATAGAAACCCCAAAAGACTTTGATATGTTTTTTGAGAAGTTTTTGGCTGGCAAAGGTAAGAAGAATTTGATCATGACAATGTTTTGTCCATTTTTGTTTTGGATAAAAGATTATAAATATATTTCAATCTGCTTCCCACCAAGAGCAAACAATCCACTCTCTCTCCTTACATAACGAATGAATGATTCTCTATAGTCTTCCAGTAATTTGTCCAAACTCTACACAAATATTTTATAGTAGGAAGTATGCAGTTGTGGATTCATTTTTTTAACTACCAGTTCGTGGGCTTGGCTTGGTGGGCGTGGCATGGCTTGGTAGGCATGACAGGTGAAGTATACTGTAAAATCTCCATTCCCTCACCACTCCAGGGGAAGGTTATGGCAAAGTCCCCATTCCCTCTTGATCAGCTGGGACTCAGGAGGCAGAGAATAGATGGGGGCGGAGCCAGTTAGAGGTGGTATTTACTGATTCTCCAAACTACCTACCTTATTTTCCAGAGTATAAGACACACCTCAAAAAAGAGGCTGAAAATCTGGGTGCGTCTAATACACTGAATACAGCATTTTTTGCCTCCTGAAAACCGGCCCCTTCACCAAAGTGGCCATGTGTATCGCCTTTAGGAGGCAGACAGAGTGCACCTGGTAGGGAGGACAGAAATAAGCAAAAACCAGGTGATTGTTTGCTCAATTTTGCCCCCACGCAGCCACCAGGAGCCTCTGTAAAGGGTTAGAGAAAAGAGATAACCAGAGTTAGTTCTTTGAATATTTGAAGAAGTATAAAAAATTAAACCAGATTGCCCCAAAGTTCCAAATAAGAAAAAGCAAAGAAATCAAACAATATAGCAGCATCTTGACAAAAATCCCCCCATAACAAGTTGGAGTATGCAACCACATTAGTTACAACTCTCATTTTTTCTCTGTCCTCTTCACATTCAGTGATGTTCAGGCAGCCCCTCAGTTGTGCGCTTATGCTTTGATTTTTAGGCCCACCAGGATCACAATGAAGGAAACTCAAGCATTAATAATGTAGAAAGAGCTGAGGTGGCGCAGTGGTCACAATGCAGTACTGCAGGCTACTTCTGTAGACTGCCAGCTGCCAGCAGTTTGGCAAATCGAATTTCACCAGGCTGAAGGTTGACTCAGCCTTCCATCCTTCCGAGGTGGATTAAATGAGGGCCCAGATTGTTGGGGCAATGTGCTGACTCTGTGAACCGCTTACAGAGGACTGTAAAAGCACTATGAAGCGGTCTATAAGTCTAAGTGCTATTGTTATTGTTATCCCTGACACAGATGGTCAGCTGGATCATTGCATGACCGAGATGAACCTATCAGTGTTTTACAGTTCGTGTTTTGTATTTCGTGACTAGACCATATAAATATTAGGGTAGCCTCTTCTAAACTATCATGCTTTGATCTTTAGGCCCACCAGGATCATAAAGTTGTGGGGGAAATTCGAGCATTAATATTTATAAGTAACTCATTTCTCTCCTATCAGTGGTTGGTAGTTCATGGCTAGACCATGTAGAAGGCTGGAATGCTCATAAGGGTGATTTCAGTATTCTCTTCCTGTCTTATGAAGAAATGAAAAAGGTAAAATGTGTTTGTGTTGTGTTGCGTTGTGCAATATGAACAATCATTAAGCACAGAAAGCTTTGGAAATGATGGGATGTGTAAATAACTTATTCCAATAGGGAGTAGCAGAGGTGAACACAGAGCTAATCTTGGTTATTTCTGTGATCTCCTAGAGAACTGCTAAACAAGTTCAGCAAAACAAAGCTGATCTAATTTTTGATAGACTTACTTAATAGATAAGGAAAACCCAATTAGCACAATGTAACTGCAATCAGAAAAATCTTAGCCATAGCCTATTATATTATATTATGTTGTATTGTACTGTATTGCATTGAATTGCATTGCTTTGCATTGCATTGCATTGCTTTATGAGTATAAGTATAAATGTAAATATATATGAATATGAATATAAATATAAATATCATATTTTCCATAATATTGGGCTCAGAAGAGATTGATTCAACTCAATGGCATTTTTAAGAGAGGCATTTTTTTAAAACTTGCTTGGGAACTGGTCAGCCTCTGATGCAGCCAAGAAAACATGAAAACATTTACCAGAACTCCCAAAGCAGCATTTCTTTTTTAATTCATTGATATTGCTTCTATGTACAGTTTTCATTTCAAAAATTACTTTATCTCAAGGTAATTTTTTCAGTAGGAAAATAATTAAAGTTTAATATGCAAGATATGTATAAAGAAGATTTTTTTTAGAATTTCCCAAAGATATAAACAAAAAAATCCATTTTTTCTCCATTGTTATAGATGAACTAATATAAAGCTTTATCAAATTGCAGGACCTGAGAAGTTCTGTACTGAAAATATGCAACTTTCTAGGAAGAAAACTAACTGAAAAGGAGGTGGATGATGTGGTGGATAAAGCTACATTTGATAACATGAAGGTGGATTCTAGAGCAAACTACACGTTATTGCCTCCTGAGATTCTAGATTTAAGCAAAGGAAGCTTTCTTCGCAAAGGTAGATTAGTAATAATTTATACTCTGGGGCTTTTGGAATGTGCCACCCTTCATCTGAAACCAGGGTTGCCACCTTCGTCTGAAAGGGGCTTTCTAAAGTGGTATGGATATGTCCCAACAGCCCTCTCTTTCTGGGGTCTCTCCATGATGTTGTGTTTGCCTCATCATCAGCCTACATTTGAGGCAGCCGTAAGCTTTTCTTAGTTGTGCCAAAGTTGGTGTTCTTTTCACCCAAACAAATTTTAGGTGTGGATATAATCCGACCAGTTTCAATTATCATTCTGTTGGTTGCACAATCTAATGATTCTTTGGGAGTGGAATAGTTTTAGCTGATACTGACCACTTTAGGATGGTGGAGACGCAACCTCTTCACTGTCTACCTTGGTTAATCTCCCCCACCAGGAGTGTGGTGGGTCACATGGTTAGGACGTTGGGTTGAAAGTTAGCAAGCCCATGTTTGAAATCCGAGTGCTGCTGCATGGTAGGGTGAGCTCCTGTGATTCACTCTAGCACCTTGTTTGGACCTTGAAAGGAGCACCACTCCCAGGGCATCTCCCTGGAAACAGTGATGTCACTTTGGGACCTCAAGTGAAACAAGTAAACAAATGCTCACAAACTTCAATCAACCGAAGCCATGTTGTAAAGAATAGCGGGACAAAATTCTTCCAAAATGGAAACAAAATTCTTCCAAAATTATTGAATCTTAAGTTTTACAGACACAGCTTCTCCTTTTCGGTTTTCTTTTTCAAAAATAAATCAGGACATGGTGTAATGTCATGTTGTTCTTCTGAGGTTGTATTTACTTACTTTTAAGAACGGCTAAGGAGCAGATTTTTACTATGTTCTCATACATAAAACCATGGAACTCAAGCAGGCTATACGTCCTGTTTACATGACTGTATATACATTCAAACACAAACTTAGTCACAGAAAAATGTGTAAGAATGACCATTTTGTTGACAGGATGACATAAATAACCTCCAGTTTAATTGAATAAAAAAAACTGTTGACATATTTTTAACCATTGTTTCCCAGGCACTATTGGGGACTGGAAGAACCTCATGACTGTTGCCCAGAGTGAAAGGTTTGACCATGTCTTTAAGGAGAGGATGGAAAAGCTGCCCTTCAAGTTCTGCTGGGATATTCAGGAGGATCCAGAGCCTATTTCCAGCTGAGTGGAGGAAAATAATGTGTGATACACACCTTCAAATGGCTTGAATCAGAGATGACCTTCCAAGAATGGTCTTTATGTAATCTTGTAATTTTTAATTCTCAACTCTACAGGGAGAGAGCAACATTAAATTCTTCATTATTTTTAAATATTGTACAGCATTTGTTTATTGTTTAAGATTTCCATAGCTATCTGACCAGTGTTGGGTTTCAATTTTTTTCCCTACCGGTACAGTGGGTGTGGCTTGGTGGAGGGCTTCATGTGGCTGAGTGCGCATACGGCAAGGTGGGCAACACCACTCCACCAAGCCACACCCACCCAAACCACGCCCACAGAACCCACAGAAAAGCTTGGCCAAGTCTTCTACCGTTCAACCTGGCTGCTTCTCGCCTCCTTCTCATGTTTGCTCTGTGTGCATGAACCCAAGAAGGAGAAAAGCAACCATGTTGAATGCTGCGGCAGAGAGAACACAATGTTTTCTGCCTCTCTTCGCAGGCCCATTATGGTCCCCCCTTTCCCCTGTGTTGAAGCACCTTAAAGACTGAAGCTGGTGGCTGCCTTCTGAGCAGCTCCACTGGGACGCTGTCCCTCTGGCGCAACAGGCCGTTCCTATGACTGGGTCCGGTGGGCAGCTGCGAGCAGCACCGCCATGCAATGGGGCACATGGCCGGTGCAAACAGGGCAGCGATGGTGGCGATGGTCACAGGCAACACATTGCATACCGGTGCTACTTGTGCCAGCCCATTAGACATGGCCAGGGGAAAGCTAGCAGTGATTGAGTAGCCAACAGGCAGGCAGGGCGGGGCAAGTGAGCAGCAAACGGGTGGGCAAGGCAAGCAATCACTAAGAAAAAATATGACAACAACAAATTCAAAATCAACATATTTGCAACAGCTAGACCTATTTATTGTATTTGCTGCTTCCCTGAAAATATATATTGCTTGATATATCATCTTAGTCCGACTCCTAAAGGGAAAATCGAGTTTTTAAAGGTTTTTTTGTAATTTTTCGGTATAATGATACATTACAAATACTTGGCATCAGCGGTGGATTGCTCCCGGTACGTACCGGTATGGGCGGACCGGTAGCGGAAATCAGCTGTACTTTTGCATATGGGAGCACCGGACACTCCCCCATACCAGAACGGTCCAGGTGCATCCGAGGCTGGAACAGGCTTCACGCTGGCCTGGGCTCCTCTGAAGAAGTCCCCACTACTTCCTTCTCTTTGAGAAGCAGCTTTCAAAATGGGGAGTTTGCAAACTGCTTTATAAGGAGAAGGAAGTGGGGAGGGGGCTTCTTCAGATGAGCTGAGACTGGAGTGGGCTGCGTGGATGCCCCACCGCTACCACTGCCATCACCGCGCCCAAGCCACAAGTTAAAACTCCACAGGAGTTCTGGTGTGTCTCACCGCCACCGCCAGCCACTGGCACGGCCAAGAAGCATGGTAAAACTCCCTACTGCCAGCTCTACAGGTCCTCTCACCAATGAAAACAACTGGACTGTGCTCCCTAGCACTGCCACCATCCCCAGTTATGGAGAGCTCCGGATTGGGATTTGGCACACAGGGCATTGCTGGAGCTGAGGGGGCTGGCCTTCCCCTCTGCCACCAGCCATGGGAGGAAGGTAAAGCCAAACCTTGCCTAGGCAAGAGCTGCTGGCGGGGGTGGATAAGGCTGCAGAGCGAACCTGGCATGAAGTTGTTTGTAAATCTTCCCAAAAGAGGGAGGGGAGGAAGTTCTGCCGGTGTCCAGGTTGATTTTATAATAAGAGAAGACCTGGGTGTGTTTTTATTAGATAGCCTTTCCTAACAAGACTGATATTTGTTTGCATCACTGATGGTCTCAAACTCATTGCTCAATTCGTTTGTTAAGTCCTCATAATTCATAATTATGTTTATGAGTTGCTAATATCACCACCCTGAGTAATTCCCTTTGGAGCACTTTCCATTTTGACAATTTAGGAAAGAAGTGTGGTCTTTTGGGTTTACCTGAATGAATTCAGGTGTAGCCATCAGGGAAGGGTTAATTTGATTGACTATGCTTTAATGTTCAAAAAGAATAATTTTTATCAGTATAAGCAGAGCAGTTTGCAAAAATCATTGTAGTAAACTGAATACTACTGTAGAACATAATTCTCACCAAAAACACAATTTAAAATAGAGTGAAGTAAAATTTTACACAGGCAAGAAAAAATGTATAGAATAGGTCAGTGATGGCGAATCTATGGCACGCGTGCCACAGGTGGCACGCAGAGCCATTTGTCAGGGTGCGAGAGGCATTGCCCTGTTAGCTGGCTAGCGCGCATGTGCGTGCTGGCCAGCTGAGTTGACCATTTTTTAAAGCCATTTTTCACCCCCCACAGGCTCCAGAGGCTTTATAGGAGCCTGGGGAGGGCGAAAAGAGTCTCCCCCCCCCCCCGAGGCCCTCTGGAGAGTTCATAAGCTTCACTGAAGCCTCCAGAGCACAAAAAACCGGCCCTACGGGCAAACCGGAAGTTCGATAACAGACTTCTGGTTTGATCAGAGGGTCGTTTCGACTATTTTGGAGACTTCAGGGAAGCCTCCTGAAGCTCCCTGAAGCCTCCGGAGGGCTTCCAGGGTGGCGGGGGGCTGTTTTCGCCCTCGCTATGCTCCCATAAAGCCTCTGGAGCCTGGGGAGGGCGAAAAAAGCTTGCAAAAACGGGGGGTTGTGCCTGTAGTGCATGCATGCACACTGGGGGGTCGTGCACTGCATTATGGGTGTGGCACGCCTGCACACGACCCCCTGGTGCTCCCCCCACTTATGGCACACGAGGCAAAAAAGGTTCGCCATCGCTGGAATAGGTGGTGCCTGGCTCAACTGGAAGTAACTGTGAAACGGATCTGTGAGATGGAAACTTATCAAACCGATCCAACCTAGAAATGAGATATTTCTTAACAGAACAATTAGAGAAATGGGATGCCTTCAGAAATTGTGAGTATATCATCACTGGAGGTTTTTAAGAAGAAATTTGTCCATAATAGTATAGGGACTAGTATCATGCTTCAGCAGGCGTTGGAGTAGAAAACCTCCAAGGTCCCTTTCAACTCTGTCATTCTTTATAAATCTCTCCACTCACTGTTACCAAGAGAATAGTGATAAACAATATTTGCAAATGTACATCAGGCGGTCTTCTGACAGAAAATCTCATCTTATTGGTTAGTACCAAGGGGAAGATGACTTTGAAAATGCTTCCTCTCCCACCATAACATGCAAGATGAGGCGAGGACTGGCTGGGAGGGGAGGGGCAAGGAGAAGCAAGGTGCTCCTCCATGTGAGTGACATCGAGTTGGCCATGCCCACCCAATTACATGACCACACCCACCTAGTCATGCCCACCAGTCACATGACTGCCAAGCCATTCTCACAGTCACATGACTGCCAAGCCACGCCCACAGAATAGGCCACACCCACAGAATAGGTACTAAACAATTTTGAAACACAACCCTGCTTGGCATGTAAATCTGAACTTCCTTTGCATTTTTAAAACATACTGATTTTTATAGTAACACTTCAATCAATTTATGGATACAGTGAGACAACAGTGATAGAAGTCTACATCAGCTAAGAAAGTTCCCCTTGACCCATTTTACATTTCCAAATTAGTTTATTACTCAATCGTGTTCTATCTCCTCTCTTGCTCATTTTTGGAACACAGAAGTTCTGCTGACACAATGATTGACTAAAGATCAGCTTTCTTAAGTATTTGAGCACTCGACTTGAGTATAAGTGATGTCACTGACTAATCTTTTCAACCTGGAAAAGCTAATCTACTTATTATCAACCTGAAAAAAAAGTCTCTCTGACATATGAACGCACTGTCCTCCAGTCTTAGAACTGTCTCCTCTAAACTTGCAGGGACCTATCCAATGATAAAAAAACCATCAATTGTTTTTCTTAAGCATTGAACCAACTAGGTGAACTCAAGATCATTTAGAACCTCACTGGGAGACCATTGATTCTATGACTACAGTGACAAAGAGGCCTCTCTCTCTAAAAACAGCACGGCAGCACAGCTTTGGTTTCCAAAGTTGCAGCTGAACAAATCACAAGACTTCTGGAACACTGTCCTTTGGCCGAATGAGACCAAAGTTGAGATGTTTGGCCATAATACAATATGCCACGTTTGGCAAAAACCAAACATGAATATCAGCACAAACATCTTATACAAACCATAAAGCATAGTGGTGGAGGGGGGATGATTTGGGCTTCTTTTGTAGTCACAGGATCTGGAAACCTTGCAGTCACTAAGTTGACCATGAACCCCACTAAATACCAAAGTCTTCTAGAGTCACATGTTAAGCCAGCGGTCTGACAGCTAAAGATTGGCCAAGATTGGGTCATGCAACAGGACAATGACCCTAAGCACATCAGCAATAATACCACAGAATGGCTGAAAAGGAAAAGAATTAAGGTGTTGCAATGGGCCAGTCAAAGTCCAGACCTCAACCCGATTGCTACGGTGGGACCTCAAGTGAACTCTACATAAACAAATGCTCACAAACTTCAATTATATAATGTTGTAAAGTAATGTTGTAAAGAATAGTGGGCCAAATTCTTCCAAAGTGGAATGAATATTATTCCAAAATTATTGAATCTTAAGTTTTACAGACACAGCTTCTCCATTTTGGTTTTCTTTTTCAAAAATAAATCAGGACATGTTGTAATGTCATGTTCATCTGAGGTTGTATTTACTTACTTTTAAGAACTGCTAAGGAGCAGATTTTTACTATGTTCTCATACATAAAACAATGGAACAGAAGCAGTGTATACTTCATGTTTACATGACTGTATATACATTCAAACACAAACTTAGTCACAGAAAAATGCGTAAGAATGAGCATTTTGTTGACAGGATGACATAAATAGCCTCTAGTTTAATTGAATAAAAAAACCTGTTGATATTTTTTTAACCACTGCTTCCCAGGTACTGTTGGGGACTGGAAGAACCTCATGACTGTTGCCCAGAGTGAAAGGTTTGACCGTGTCTTTAAGAAGAGGATGGAAAAGCTGCCCTTCAAGTTCTGCTGGGATATTCAGGAGGATCCTGAGCCTATTTCCAGCTCATTGGAGGAAAATAATATGTAATATAAACTTTCAAATGGCTTGAATCAGAGATGACCTTCCAAGAATGGTCTTTATGTAATCTTGTAATTTTCAATTCTCAACTCTGCAGGGACTATAGGACAGAGCAACATTAAATTCTTCGTTATTTTTAAAAATTGTATAGCATTTGTTCATTGATTTAGATTTCCATAGCTACCTGACCAGTGGTGGTTTCAATTTTTTTCCCTACCGGTTCGGTGGTGTGGCTTGGTGAGGGGGTTCATGTGACTGAGTGGGTGTTGCAAACTCAACATCACTCACGGCAAGGTGGGGCAACACCTTTCTACCAAGCCACACCCACCCAAACCACGCCCACAGAACCCACAGCAAAGTTTGGCCAAGTCTTCTAGTGTTCAACCTGGCTGCTTCTCGCCTCCTTTTCTTGTTTGCTCTGTGTGCATGAGCCTGAGAAGGAGAAAAGCAGCCACGTTGAATGCTGTAGCAGAGAGAAGCCAAAGTTTTCTCCCTCCCTTCGCAGCAGAACTGCTTGGAAGGCAGCTCCTGTGGCTTCCTGTCCCTTTATGGTCCCCGCTCCGTGCTGCACTGAAGTACCTTTAAGATTGGGGCTGCCTTCCAAGTAGCTCCAGTGGGACACCATTTCTCTGGCGCAACAGGCCGTTCTCCTGGCTGGGTCCAGCGGTCAGCCACGAGTGGGGCGCACGGCAGCAAAAACAAGGCGGCAATGGTGGTGACGGTCATAGAACTTGTCCTCTGACCGTTGCCTCCATCCTGTTCACAGGCATCACATTGCATGTCGGTGCCGCTCGTGCCAGGCCACCAGACCTTGCCAGGAGAACAGCCTGCTGCGCTGGAGGTATGACGTTGTAGCGGAGCTGCTCAGAAGATAACCAAAAACGACCGGCAGCTGGAGGCTTCCTGTGAAAGGTGGCCAAGCCTCACCATGCCCCCCCAAGATGACCAGAACATAAGGTAGATGAGCGAGGCAGAGGGCAAGTGGTCAGAGAGTGGGTGGCAGCTCTGGGGCAAGTCCAGAGCTGGGGAATGGCTCATTCCCTATCCTGCTGAAGGGGGCAGGGAGCAGGCAGTGGATCTGGGCCAAGGCGGGCAAAGTGCAGAGGCAACTGGAGATGTGCCCAGATGGGCCAAGGAAGCATTGATTGGGTGGCTAGTGGGTGGATGGGGCAGGGTGAGCGAATGGTGGGCAGGTGGGGCAAAAACAAGCACCAAGAAAAAATATGACAAGAACAAATCCAAAATCCATATATTCGCAGCTAGACCCATTTATTATATTTTCCACTTCCCTAAAGATATATATTGCTTGATATATCATCTTAGCCCAACTCCTAAAGGGAAAATCAAGTTTGTAAAGATTTTTTTTTTGGAAGGCTAACATACTCAGGATACTACAAATCTTGGCGCCTCATGGTTAGGGAGGGGTTGAGATTGGGAAAAAAGGCATATAATCTACGTCTCATCAGATTATATTATTTATTATTTGAACAAATTCATATAGCCACTCAACCCATATAGGGAGCCTCCAGGTGTCTTCCAACATTAAAACAGTGTAAAGCCCATATTTCCTCTACCTACCGCAGTGACAACTGAACTGTGGGCAGTTGGCAGAATTAGCTTGCAATACCACATTCTAACCACTGAATCATCCTGAATTTTAATGCTTGGAAAAGCATAATAAAAACATCCCCTCGATTTTATGAGAGCTTTTAATCAAACATCTGATACTGAAAACACATATACCAAACCACCCAAACCACCTCCATATTCACAATGATGTAGACCAGGCATGAAATCCTCTTACGTTCACTACCGCTTTGGAACCAGGAGGGCATGCGCACTTGCCTGTCCCTAATGACGTCTGGATGGGTGGGCAGAGCCTCCTGCTGCCGCTAGCGGTTCACCTGAACCCGGGCAAAAGGGCAGAATACCACCTCTGGTGTAGACCCCATCAAGTTTCTCCATGAAAATATCCATGAAGCTGACAGTAACATAGAAATTATTTATCACACTAAAGTCAATGCAAGATAGCAAGGAGAGGGGAGGTTTAGCATTACCAAATTGGGATTTATACGCATCGGCAGTATCAATAACATGGGTGAAGGATTGGATAGAGCTAAAGAATAAAAGAATTTTGACTCTGGAAGGCCATGATTTGCAAGCAGGCGGGCAGACATTCCTATGGGATGATAAAAATAAAACGCACAAATACTTTCAAAATCATTTAATTAGAAGAGCGTTATTGCAAAAATGGCTCAAAATAAAAAAAAAACCACTATGTGAAAATTCCGAATTGGCTATAACCGACAGAAAGGACGACTCATCCAAATTTTATAGATTGGAACAAAATGCTAAGATATAGAGACTTAATTGATAGACAGGGAAACTTAAAAACAATTGAAGAATTGACAGAACAGAACATGAAAGTTGACTGGTTAACTTACCTTCAAATCAAAACTAAATACAATAAAGATACCAAATTATATGACATTGAAACAGAACCACACGAATTGGATAAAATCATTCAAAGCCCAGATAGAAAAATGATAGGGAGAATATATAAATTTCTCCTGAAGTATAAAATGGAAGAGGAAATTGTGAAAGAACAAATGATAAAATGGGCACAGAACTTTGGATATAATATTGAATTAGACAAATGGGAAAAATTTTGGGGAACAAACTTAAAAATGACACTCTCAGTTGCATACAAGGAAAACCAGTACAAAATGTTTTATAGATGGCACCTGGCACCAACAAGGTTAGCTAAAATATCATCAAATACCTCCCAAAAATGTTGGAAATGCGAATCGATACATGGAAGGTATTACCATTTATGGTGGACCTGTGAGGAGGCTAAAAAATTTTGGAAAAAGATCAAAAATTGGCTGGAGGCAATAACGGGAGTTAAAATAGAATGGAAACTGGAAATCTTCTTATTAGGAATAATGTCTGCGAAATACAAAAAAGAAATCCAGTATTTAATACTACATATAACTATGGCGGCAAGGATTGCCTATGCCCAAAAATGGAAAAACAAACTAACTCCAAGTGAAGATGAAATAATAAGAAAGGTTATGGACTGTGCTGAAATGGACAAACTAACTAAAGAAATTTAGGGAAAAGAAGAATCAGAATTCTACCAGATATGGGATAAATGGTATAGGTGGATGGAGGAAAGAAACAAGAATCAATGAAGGAATGTAACAAAACTTAAAAATAATAGTTATGGGTAAAATAAGAAAGTTAAGAATGGTGAAACCCAAATAAAACATAATCGAATGGGAAAAAAAAAATTAAAAAAAAATAAAAACTTAGTTAATTCTTGGTGATTAATAAGTAGAACATTGTAGCTGTTTATAGAATGTTTTTGTTTTTAAAATGTTTATTCGTTAACAGATAACCCATCATGACAATAATAATGAAATGATAACTCTAACTGGTAAAAACAATTTGGATATAAACTATAATATGGGACCTGGGGAAAATATTTACTAATTTTATTAATATTTTTTGTTTAGATTTTATTATAAAGATGTAATCTCTCCTGGGTACTTATAAATTCTAGCAATAAATTTTTGTCTAGATTTATTATAATATAAATGATTCTAGACAAAAGCACGTTTAAACAAATATAGTTAAATGAGAATGATGGTATATTGATGGTATAAAGATTTTTGATTTAAAATGTACAATTCAATATGAATGAAATATAAAGAATGATTGTAGTAACGCACGAAATTTATTTGTAACCAATCGACATGCTTTCTGGAAGATGTAATGAAGAATGTTTTTGTGTGTGTTTTTTGTTTCATTAAAACAATAAAATAAAAAAAAATAAAAGAAATTATTTATCATGGCCTTCTGATCCCTTATTGATTATGTTGCTCAGAATGTTTGTGCAACCATTGTATCTGAACTGATAAAGTTTAAAGTGCCAGCTAAAAGTTTGCCAGCATCTATTTGAATAAATCAGCAGTTACACAAAATTAGGATAGACAACATTGTGACAATTATTAACCAAATGTATTGAACTTAGCTGCATTTGCAGAAAACAAGCTGTCATCAGTGTCCACACAAATCAAGATCATGTGGTTCAATTAAAGATTGCAACATTGCACAATCAAAATTTTCCTTGCATAGCCTAAAACATATATTTTCTCGTACAGATTACACAATAAACACACTAGGCCAGGGGTGGGATTCAGCCGGTTCGGACGGGTTCAGACAAACCGTATGTTGATTTTACATCTGTTTCGCAGAAACAGTAATTGAAAGAATTGGCTGGCCCTGCCCATCCCACTCCACCCCTCCCAGGAGACTCAACACGGCCTGTTTTGGATGCCAGGTAAGTGCAGGTCCTGTGCAAAGGCTTTGGGAGGGCAAAAACCAGGCCTCCCAGACGTTCTGGAAGTCTGGAAACAGGCCTGTTTCTGACCTCTGGTTTCCCCCATAATGAGGCACTGCTCTAGTGGCGTGTTTCTGCCGGTTCGCACCAGCTCGGGAGAACCGGATGGTGAAATTTACCTATCCGGTGAGAGGAGGTTCGACAGGTGGACCCGGAAGTAACTTCCGGAATGCCTACCCTGGACTTGTCGCTCGCTCACTCACTTCCACCCATCCGGAAGCCGCTCCATCGCTCGCTCTCCCCTGCCCATCCTAGCCCAATTCGGTGTCAAATCCCATACCTGGGAGTGGAGATGGTGAATGGAAAAGCATGGAGAGGTCCAGGGGCACTATCCATGAGACAGCAGCGGCAAGCTCAGGAGTTTTCTCCTGGATTCCTCTCTGTCCTGCCTCCTCCGATCTCCCAAAGTTCTTTCTCCAGCATGTGATAGCTTTCTACTGGTTTCTCCTCTCTCCTGCCTCTTCCGATCTCCCAAAGTTCTTTTCCCAGAGTGTGATAGCTTTCTACTGGATTCCCCTCTGTCCTACCTTCTCAGATCTCCCAAAGTTCTTTCCTCACCATGTGATAGCTTTGTCCTGGATTCCTCTCTGTCTTGCCTCCTCCGATCTCCCAAAGTTCTTTCTACAGCTGCGGCGACGCCGGAAAGAGAACATGAGAGAGGCTACAGCTGAGAGAGGCTGCGTGAGAGAGGCTACAGCTGAGGCGACGCCGGAAAGAGAAACGTTGGAAGGAGAGACGTAGGAAGGAGAGAGGTTGGCGAGAGTGGAAGGAGAGAGGGAAGAAGAAGTTGGAAGGAGAGAGGCTGGTGAGCAGAGAGGATTGGAAGGAGAGAAGGAGAGATTGGAAGGAGAGAGAGAAGAAGAAGGAGTTGGAAAGAGAGGAGAGAGAGAAGAAGAAGGAGTTGGAAAGAGAGAGGCTGGTGAATAGAGAGAAAGAGGCTGCAGCTGCCATGGATGCCAGGATTATCATTAGGACATTGGGTGAGAGCCAGCAACATCTGGACTTTGGGTGGGAGTCATGAGAGAGCAGGACTGGAATGGAGGCTGGGGGCAGCCGGGGGCGGCCTGGAACACCGGAGGCCGCCGGAAGCCCTGTATTAGGGCCATGGGTAGGCCACAGGGACGTCTAGGCCAAGACCATCTGCCCCCAAGAACATCGGCCCCCTCCCAATGGGGAACTCCATTCCTTAAGAACTCCAGATTACTATCTACAAACTCTCTATGAACTCCCACCCACCTAGGATCATCTAGGCTGCTACCACCCTTTGGACCATTTCTCCACCACCCAGACCACTTGGACATGTGACCACTCCCCCCCTTTTTTTTTGACTGACTACTCATCATCTACAACACCTTGACCCCATCGTGTTTTTTAAGATTTTTTAAGATTATTTATTCGAGGCTAGACCTGCTCCGCCTGCGGGAGTCCCCCCTCTCGCAGGCATGGCCCTTGACGCTCGTAAGGGCCCACCTTGATGACGGGTTTATAGACCCCGAGAGGTGGAGGAAACGGAAGCTTAGGGGGTTTTTAACCAAATGTCTTTATCCTTTTTAGGGGGTTCCAGGGAGGGTTTTAGGGTGGGGGGGAATCTGTCCAGGAGGGGGGCCAGTGCCAGGCGAACAGGTGAGTCTAGGAGGGAAGTGAGTGTGGTGGAGGGGGGGAGGGGAAAGAACATTCCAATAGAGGGTTGTCTTATTACATCGGTCACGGGGAGGAGGGGATGCGAGGACATGAGAAGACCACAACGTCGGTTGGGAGACCGTGGCTGTTGGTTACACCCGGTCGTTTGTACCAACCCCCGCAATCTAGGTGGTCAGGAACTACAGAGCCAGGGCCTGAGGCTGATGCTCTGCAATGCAAGGTCCGTGACCAAGAAGGCCCCCCTCATTAATGAGTTGATCTCAGAGGGGGAGCTGGACCTTGCAGGGATAACGGAGACCTGGTTGGGCCATGAGGGTGGTTTACCCCTCGTGGAAATGTGCCCACCGGGTTTCCGTGCATTCCATCAGCCTCGGGCCCTGGGTAAGGGTGGTGGGGTGGCGGTAGTTATACGGGAATGTCTAGAGCCGAAGGAGTTCACTGTACCTCAGAAATCCGGGTGTGAGTCCCTTGGTGTGAAATGGGGCCCAGGGAGGCAGTGGGGCTTGCTGATTATATACTTGGCTCCTCGCTATACGTCAGCAGCCCTGCCCGAGCTCCTCGAGCTGATCTCAGAGACGGCAGTTGAGACCCCCAAGCTTGTGGTCATGGGGGATTTCAACTTGCCGTCGATGGGGGAAGCATCCGAGGTAGCTCGGGAGTTCATGGCTTCCATGACAGCCATGGACCTGACCCAATTAATTCAGTGCCCCACACACGAAGGTGGCCACACTCTGGACCTTGTTTTCGTATCTGAACAGTGGACGAGTGATCTGGGAAGAGGGGATGTAATCATCACTCCCCTGTCATGGTCAGATCACTCATGTCTCCGGCTGGACTTCCCTGGCGCTACCCCCCACCGTGAGGAGGCGGAGCCAAACTGTCCAAGTTGGTACCGCCCCAGGCACCTGATGGAACCGGATAGGTTCCAGACGGAGCTTGGGCCATTCCCTGTAGCCCTGACCTGCTCTCGCTCCGAGAACCTAGTGGCCGCCTGGAATAGGGCGGCCGCTGGGGCCCTGGACCAAGTTGTGCCTTTGCGGCCTCTCCTGCGGCGACGACCCACCCGGGCTCCTTGGTTTACCGAGGACCTGAGGGTGATGAAGTGCCATAGGAGACGCCTAGAGGGCAGGTGGAGGTCCTCACGCTCCGAATCTGACCGAACACAGGTAAGAGCCTATTCACGGACTTACCTTGTGGCATTAAGAGTGGCCAAACGTAGACATTGTGCCACTCTTATTGCGTCCGCTGATAACCGCCCTGCCGCCCTGTTTCGGGTGACCCGCTCTCTCTTATCACAGAGGATGCGGGAAGCCCCTTTACAGGGCAGAGCAGAGGAGTTTGGGGAATATCTGCAGGACAAAATCGCTCAGATCCGGAGCGGATGGGCCCCCTTCAGTGGACCAGAGGAGCCGCCATCAGTGAGTCTTGTGAGACCATTCTGGGAGGAGTTTGATTCTGTTGCCCCCGAGGATTTGGATAGGTTGCGTGGACGGCTGCGACCAACCACATGTTTAACGGACCCACGTCCCTCCTGGTTGGTACTGGCATCCTGGGAAGTGACACGAGGCTGGCTACTGGGCTTGGTGAACGCCTCTTTGGGCGAGGGGTCCTTACCTGCTGCCTTGAAAGAGGCGGTGGTGAGGCCCTTACTCAAGAGGCCTTCCCTTGACCCGATGGAGCTAGCTAATTATCGTCCAGTCTCCAACCTTCCCTTTTTAGCGAAGGTTGTAGAGAATGTGGTGGCACAGCAGTTTCCACGGCACCTTGAGGAATCTGAATATCTAGACCCACGCCAGTCCGGCTTCCGACCCGGACACAGCACGGAGACGGCCTTGGTCGCGTTGGTCGATGATCTCTGGAGGGCCAGAGATAGGGGTTGTTCCTCTATCCTGGTCCTATTAGATCTGTCAGCGGCTTTTGATACCATCGACTATGGTATCCTATTGCGCCGGCTGGGGGGGATGGGAGTTGGAGGCACCGTTCTGCGGTGGTTCGGCTCCTACCTCTCTGACTGGACGCAATGTGTGTTGGCAGGGGGGCAGAGGTCGACCCTGAGGCCACTCACTTGTGGGGTGCCTCAGGGGTCGGTCCTCTCGCCCCTTCTTTTCAACGCATATGTGAAGCTGCTGGGGGAGATCATCCGTGGTTTTGGGGTGGAGTATCATCTGTATGCTGATGATACCCAGCTGTACATTTCCACCCCTGACCACCCCAACGAGGCTGTCAAAGTGATGACCCGGTGTTTGGAAGCCGTCGGGGTCTGGATGGGGGACAACAGACTCAAGCTCAACCCCTCCAAGACTGAGTGGCTGTGGCTACCGGCCCCCCGGTTCAGTCAGTTGATTCCATCACTGACCATAGGGGGAGAGCAATTGCCCCCTGTGGAACGGGCGCGCAATTTGGGCGTCCTCCTAGATGCCCGGCTGTCAATGGATGACCATGTGGCAGCCGTGGCAAGGGGGGCGTTCCACCAGGTTCGCCTGGTGCGCCAATTGCGCCCCCTACTGGACCGGGATGCCCTACGCACGGTCACTCATGCACTGGTGACGTCTCGGCTGGACTACTGCAATGCCCTCTACATGGGGCTTCCCTTGGGACGCGCTCGAAGACTGCAGCTAGTCCAGAACGCAGCCGCGCGGGCTATTATGGGGAGTACTAAGTACTCCCACGTAACACCGCTCCTGCGCGAGCTGCACTGGCTGCCTGTGGTCTTTCGGGTGCGTTTCAAGGTGTTAATTACCATCTTTAAAGCGCTCCATGGCTCAGGACCTAGTTACTTGCGGGATCGCATCCTACCACACACTTCCCTGCGGCCAATTCGCTCTCACAGGGAGGGACTCCTCCGGGTGCCGTCCACTAAGCAATGCCAACGGGCGGCACTTAGGAGTAGAGCCTTCTCTGTGATGGGCCCAACCCTATGGAATGACCTCCCCCCCGATATCAGAACCACCACCGACTTCCGCTCCTTTCGACAAAAACTGAAGACTCACCTGTTCCGTTTAGCCGGCTTGGCCCATTTATAGTCTTATTTTACCTCCTGGCAGATATTTTTAATTGGGTATTTTTTAGGGGTTATTTTAAATATTGTTCTTAACTGCTTTGCTTTATGTACAGTTTCTTATAGCCTCCTCTTTTAGGTACTGAGTATGTAATTATGTTTGTACTTTCTATTTATTTATGTTTTTTATCTGACTGTACACCGCCCCGAGTCCCTTTAGGGAGAGGGGGCGGTATAAAAGTCCAAATAAAGTAAAGTAAAGTTTCCCCAGTGTGTGATAGCTGTGAAGGTTCCAAGAGTTGCCCTAATTAATTTACGAGCCCCGAGATGAAATTCAAAGTAAAACAATTCGTTTATTAGGACTAACATCTTGGCATGGACTTCTGTGTAGCTGAAACTAAATCACACTTAATTGCGTCTGACCTTTACCCTTGTGCCCCCTCCCCTGTGGCTGAGGTTAGCAATCACATTCTCCAACAGGAGGTTATGGCAGGGTTCTGGACATGCGCATTCACATCCCAGTAGAAAAATATGAGACTTTTACTCTGGTCAAAAGTATGCATGGCATTTCCCTTCCCTTCTCAAGGTGATAGTAGTCATGAAACGCCTTAGGCATTGACATCCGGCTCCCCTCACTTCCTGAAAGCGACCTGTATAAAACAAAGCAATTTGAGTACAGGTGTATAACTTAGGGATGTGTCCCTCTCCCAGGCTTGCTTGGATTTTCTGCATGGAATTTTGCTATAAGGCGATCAGCCTGGATATTTCTACTTTTCACCCAAGACGCCTCTGATAAGGGGTAGCCCTTCCATTTGATTAAGTATTGGAGTTGTCTCCTGTGCCACCTTGAATCAAGGATACGCTGAACTTCATAATGGGTTTGGCCCTCTATGACCATAGGGCCCGGCAGCTCCCGGGGTAGTGGTCTCAGAGTTGATCCAATCACTGGTTTTAAGAGGCTGCTATGCAATGCTGGGTGTACCTTCCCCAACAATCGAGGCAGTTTCAATTGCACTGTGACTGGGTTGATGATCTTTACTATGGGGAATGGCCCCATAAACTTTGGCCTCAGTTTCTTGCTAGGCAGTTTTAATCTCAAATATTTTGTGGAGAGGTAAACCTTCTCTCCCACCGGAATGGCCATTGCGGAGCCTGGTGTTTGTCTGCCTGTTTCTTATATGTTTGTGCCGCTTTAGCCAGTGCCTTTCTGACATTTTCCCAGGTCGCTTTCAGCATCGACATCCAGTCAGCCAAGCTAACTGAGGAGGGGGGATCCCTTGGATACTCAGGCATTGGGACGAAGTCCATACCACTCACTATTTTGAATGGCATGAGTCCTGTGCTACTGTGGACAGCATTATTGTACGCGACCTCAGCAAAAGATAAAAGGTCTGCCCAATTGAACTGCTGATAGTTCACGTAACACCTCAGGTACTGCTCTACCATAGCGTTCAGTCTCTCTGCTGCCACATTGGTGCTCGGATGAAAAGCTGAACTAAGACCCTGAGATGATCCAATGGACCGCAGGAACTCCCTCCAGAACTTAGCCATGAACTGGACCCCTCTGTCTGAGATAATTGTTCGAGGTACTCCATGCAGTCGGTAGATATGCTTCATGAACAGTTTAGCCAGCTTGTGAGCTGAGGGTAGTCCACTACAGGGTATGAAGTGTGCCTGTTTGGAGAACAGGTCTATTACAGTCCAAATCACTGTGTTTCCCACACTTTTTAGCAACTCTACTTTAGAGTCCATTGCGATCTCCTCCCACGGCCTCGTTGGCTCTGCTACTGTTTGCAGTAGTCCAGGGGTTTTCCTGGTCGTCTCTTCATTGTGGCACAAATGGTACAACTTTTCACCTAACTATCTACATCTTTCTTCATACCAGGCCACCAGAATTGCCTCCGGGCTAAGTGTAAAGTCTTTAGGAACCCAAAGTGACCTGCTCGGTTGGCATCATGACTCCTCTGGAGAACTAGGGTACGTAGGGATTCTGGGACATAGAGTTTTGTCCCCTTCCATGCAAGGTCATCTCTCTTTGTCAAGATGTGTTGGTTGGTTTGGAACCAGGGGTCTGCTAGCAATTCAGTTTTGAGCCTCGTGGTTAGGTTGCTTGCAGGTTGGTCTTGTCGGTCACAGTGTTGCCGTCTGGTGGTCACTTGGGCAGCGATTTGGGTAGAGGGAATGATGGTGTCCACTACGTGCTCCCATTCGCATTTGTACTGAGGCTTGCGGGAGAGGGCATCAGCTAGAAAGTTCCTCCCGCCTGGAATGTGCTTTAAGACAAAATCAAAATGGTTGAAGTATTGAGCCTATCAGACTTGTTTGGGTGATAGTTTCCATGGGGTCCTAAGCGCCTCCAGATTTTTGTGATCGGTCCACACTTTGAACGGTTTCTGGCTCCCTTCCAACAGGTGTCTCCAGGTTAGCAGTGCCCATCTCACTGCAAAAGCCTCCTTTTCCCATGCGGCCCATCGTCTCTCTGTGTCTGTGAGCTTGCGGGAGGTGTAAGCGCAGGGTTGTAAGCTTCCTTGGTTGTTTCTTTGGAGTAGCACCGCTCCCACTGCCACATCGCTGGCGTCTGCCTGGATCATGAAAGGTTGCTCGGGGTCAGGATGCTTCAGCACTGGCTCCTTTGCAAACATTTCTTTTAGTGTCTCGAATGCCTCTTGGCAGGTTAGGTCCCATGGTAGGGGTTGTCCCAGATGAGGTTTAGTTCCTGGGCTCCCTGTCTTCAGGAGGTCTGTCAGGGGTTTGGCAATCTTCACAAAGGAGGGGATGAATTGCCTGTAGAAGTTCGCGAACCCTAGGAAGCTTTGTAGCTGTCTGCGGGTGCGAGGGAGATGCCAGCTTAGGACGGCTTGCACTTTTGCTGGGTCCATCTCTATTCCCTCATTTGACACTCGGTAACCCAGGTAGTCTAACCGTGCATGGTGGAATTCACATTTTGATACCTTGATGCACAGGTTGGCTGCCAGAAGTTTCTCCAGTACTTGGTGGACCAGGGCAACGTGGTCGTCCATGGTCTCTCTGTATATAAGGATGCCATCTAGGTAGGCGAGCACCACCTTGTAGAGGTGCTCATGCAACACCCCGTTTATTAACTGCATGAATACCGCTGGGGCCCCTTGCAATCCGAAAGGCATCACTTTGAGTTGAAAGGTCCCTAGGGGGCAGTTGAATGCTGTTTTCCACTCATCTCCTGCTCTGATTTGTACTCAGTAGTATGCTTCTCTGAGGTCTAGTTTGGTGAAGACTTTTCCCTTGGCCAGATTAGATAGCATATTCTTCATGAGGGGGAGGGGATATAGGTTGTGTATGCACATCCCATTTATCCCTCGAAAGTCTGCACACAATCTCATGGTTCCATCTTTTTTTTCTTTAAAGAGGATTGGTGCCGCAAGCCGTGGCTTGGCTGGCTCAATGAACCCACTTGCTAGGTTTTTGTCTACGTATTTATGCATCTCTTGCATTTCCTGAGGCATCATGGCATACAGTTTGGGCTTGGGTAGTTTTGCCCCGGGGATGATTTCGATGGCACAGTCTGTCTCCCGGTGGGGAGGCAGAACATCACACTCGTCTTCGCTGAATACTTCTGTGAGACCCTGATATTCTATCGCAATCAGTTTGGCCTCTGGGGTTTTGTCGGATGTGGTTGCCAGTTGTTCTTGTGGGCTTTCTTGGGGGGTTTCCAGCATAGGTGGTGTTTCTGCTTGCTGGTGTGGGAGGGGTTGGGGGCCCCTTGATATCCTAAGGCTTCGGGTACCCCCTTGCCACCAGATGGTCAGTCCCCACTTGTCTAGCCAGGAAAGTCCCAGTATGACTGTGTCTGTCATTTTGGGGGCTATTTTGAATCTAATTACTTCCCAGTGATCCGCTAGGTCTAGCCTCACTGGTTCAGTTAGGTGGGTGGCATAGACTCCTCCCATTAGGGACCCGTTGACCTGCTCGAACCGGATTGGGTGGGCCAGTCTTTTTGCTCTGATCCCCAGTTTCAGGACTGTGGTTAGGTTGATCAAGCACATTGTGCAGCCTGAGTCTATTAGGGCCTGAAAATCCCCCTGGTTTCCTGTTTTTGGGGCTGTGAGGTGTATTGGAAAAAGGAAAGGGTGAATTGATTCACTCACCATTGGGTCATTTTCTCCTTCGTCCTCGCTGTCATATGATTCGGGCAACTGGTTGTCGCTGCCTGAGGTTCCATCACTTTCACCTGAGGGGAAAGGGGCCTTTGCAGCCTGGAGGTCTTTCCCAGATATGTTGGTGGTCTGTTTGGACCCTCATTCTGGTCATGTCCTGGGCAGTGGGTCTGGCCTTGGTTTGGGGGCTGGGCATGCAGCTGTTATGTGGCCCATCCCCCCACATCTGTAGCATTTCAGCGGACTTCAAGGGAGGGCTGGTCTCAGAGCCTGCTGTGGTGTTGTGGCTACCTACCAGCTGGGTGGTTTCACATCGGGTTGACCTCTCTCTTGTGTGTCCGGCTGCTTTGTCATGTCGTTGGTGCGCAGCCCACTGACGACTTTTGTTGCTACTCGGAACCACTCAGATAGTCGATTTGGGATGTCGCAGTATGCAGTTACCTGGGCAATTTGCTTGTCCAGGCTTGTTCTGAAAAAATGCAGCAGCAGCTGCTCTGGTAAAGGGGATAGCCTTCCTATGACCCTCCTAAATTCACGGATGTGCTCTTTAATGGGGCGGCCCCTCTGCTTTAGGTTGCTGAGTTCCTCTTCTGCATATGGGTCCTCCTCCTCCACCTCTTCAAACCTAGCCTCTAGCAGTTGCAGGAAGTCATCTATGCCTTGCAGTTGGGGGGCTCTCCTCTTGTGGAGGGCTGCTAGCCATTCCCTTGCTTCTTCCTCTAGACCCTCTGCGATGGCATTCACCATGGCTCTGGGGGATGGGTAGAGATGCCCATAGCATTCTAGATGGATATCAGCTGAATCAAGGAATAGGGCTAGCTAGTCTGAGTCTCCATCAAACTTTCTCCTGAATTGGGGTGGGTCATCCAGCCCTAATCCCCCAGCCTCATGTCGGCCTTGGTATGCTTGCACCTGATATGGCTGGCTATCTCTTTCACCCCTAGTTCGGAGAGAGGGAGGGGGTGGCCTGCTCTTGGCAGCCTGCCTGCTGCGTGGAAGAGGCACTGGTTGCCATTCTGGGCTCCTTCTCCTTCGATCAGGATGGGGAGGGGGGCTGCGCTGCAGCCTGCATCTCTTCCCTTCAACAAGATCAGATGTCCCTCCCCTCACTTCCTCCCTCCGTTGCTCTTTTGCACTCCCTCGGGATTCCATCTGGGGCTTTGGACTAGGGCAAGGGAATTTCCACAAGTACCTATCTTCTCTTGCTTCTGCTTCTGAGTTTTACCGCATACCTCCGGCTGCAATCAGGCTTTCTTCCAATAATCCACCTTCTGCCATGGTTGCCTGATTTTCCCTCCAAGCACTCCAAATATTTAGGAGTGACTGGAGAGCCTGCGATTCAGGAATCCTGAAAATCTTGATAGATGTTTAAAAGTGAGTTTAAGCTACAGTATCTGTGAAGGTTCCAAGAGTTGCCCTAATTAATTTACGAGCCCCAAGACGAAATTCAAAGTAAAACCATTCATTTATTAGGACTAACATCTTGGCACAGACTTCTGTGTAGCTGAAACTAAATCACACTTAATGGCGTCTGACCTTTACCCCTGTGCCCCTCCCCTGTGGCTGAGGTCATCAGTCACATTCTCCAACAGGAGGTTATGGCAGGGTTCTGGACATGCGCATTCACATCCCAGTACAGAAATATGATTGGTTATCTCCCTATCGTGGTATGTCAGTGTTTGCCCCCATTCTAAAGCAGATTCCCAAAAAAATTAGGGAAAAAAGGAAAAGTTATTCGCAATTGGCGAATAAATTATACCAGAAGGGGGTGTGGTTTAGATGGTTGATGCCTGAAGGTATGTTGATATTCTGGGAGGAGACAAGAATCAGAATCAACACACCCATAGAGGCACAGGCCTTTATGGAAAAAAACAAAGCGAACCTAGAAAAAACAGATGACACTACAACGGTCATACAGGACACGGGAGGGGCCGGAGCTCTGCCAGCGGGGGGTGAAGGGGCAACACCAAGAAAGCTCAGATCACAAAAATAAATAAGAAAACCACAATGTTATAAACAGACCGAAAGTATTAATGAATTTACAACTAGACTATATATTATAATTATATAAACTGATTGAAAAGTATTTTTTCTAGAATTAATATGCTGATTTTTTTTTATGACTATGTAATAAGGTTTGATATTTTGATGTAACCTAGGAGTCTGGAGGGAGGGGGCGTCTGCCATACTTGCAACTGCCAAAATTTGTAACTATTCCACTTACCCTTTTCCGTATAAATGTTTTTAAAAAAACCAATAAAACTTCTTGAAAAAAAAAAAAAAAAGAAAGAAATATGAGACTTTTACTCTGGCCAAAAGTATGCATGGCATTTACCTCCCCTTCTCAAGGTGATAGTAGTCATGGAAACGACTTAGGCATTGACATCAGCTTTCTATTGGATTCCCCTCTGTCCTGCTTTCTCCGATCTCCCTAATTTTGGCCCTTAATCCTCCAGTTGTCTATTTTTGGGAGGTTTTCCCCTCTCTTCCTCCCCCCTTCATAGGAGTCCCAAAAATTTTTGCCACATGACTTGGGGGGGGTGGTCATGTGACTGAGTGTGCATGAGTGATGTAAAGTTGGCCATACCCGCCTGGTCACATGACTGCCAAGCCACCCCCACAAAATAGGCCACACCCACAGAATAGGTTCTAAAAAAAATTGAAACCCACCACTGCACTGTTCCCTTTGGAGGGGGACATTAATATAACAACTATTATGTAAATTTATATATGGAATTTGGGTTTGGGATTTAGGTATGAAAATATTACAATAACATTGTTCTGGCTTCATCTACTGGTAAATCCAAATTCTTCATACAATGATACATTACAAATACTTGGCATGTAAAACAGAAGTGCTTTTGTATTTTTAAAACATACTGATTTTCAGAAACACTTCAATAAATTTATGGATACAGTCAGACAAGAGTGATACAACTCTACATCAGCTAAGAAAGTTCCCCTTGACCCGTTTTACATTTCCAAATTAGGTTATTAATCAATCATGTTTGATGTCCTCTCTTCCTCATTTTTGAAATACATTAGTACATTGCTGACACAATGATTGACTAAAGATCAGCCTTCTTGAATATTTGAGCACTCGACTGGAATATAAGAACATTGACAAACCATTGCAAATAAGCTGGTTTAAGGACATGACATGAGTGACTGTCAGAGTCTATATACTAGATAAGGTAAGGTACGAAAATAATGGCAATTAGTATGTTTTTAACATTGTAAATAAAACTTTCTCTTCTACACAGAATTATTAGATTCCAAGAAAAACAACAAATTTACTCTTTCCAATGGAAACATTTATCAATGAAAATTGAATTCATGGAACTAATGAATTAATTAAGGAAACTAATCTAATAACACACACACACACACACACACACACACACACACACATCCTTTATGTGAGCAGGATTCATGATTTTTAAAGAACTGAATTAATAAAATATTGACCATAAATGTAGGAAGTATTGATAATTGCTCTATTATTACATCAACAGCTGAAGCAATGGAGCCAGAGGATGAGTTCCTGTATAAATACAAAGGACTCTATTTCGTAACTGGCTCGTCCTCACCTGAAAATTTAGATTCACTGGACAGCTTTGAAATCCGAGATGATGATATATTTGTAATCACATATCCTAAATCTGGTAAGTTCAAAGCTGTCTTCCAAGAAAGAGTTAATCTTGTGTCCAATTGAGTTCCTCAGTGTTTTGGTTGCTGTGATGCTGTTGCTGTATAGCCAGATTTTAACATTTCACATTTTATAAGAAGCTGGAAATGTAAGAGAAATAAGCTTCTGAACCTCTACTTTCATCCTTTATATTTTACTCCACATTGGCTACTTTGGTAACCGTGGCTAGTCACTCTCTCTCAGCCCAATCTACTCACAGGGCTGTTGTGAGGAAAATAGGAGGTGGAAGAAGTATTAGGTATGCTTGCCACTTTGAGTTAGTTCTAAAACTAAAGAAGACAGGATAGAAATAAATGTGTAAATAAATAGTTATTTTTTTTCATCCATCCATCAGCTTAATCTATCAATTTTAGTAGAGTTGATTGTCTTTATGCATCTCCTAAACATTTGCTATTCTCCCTGATAGGAAGGTTGGCTTTGCACAAGTTCAACTTTCTCCAAATAATGATGGGTGAATTAATTTAATTATTCCTTTTTTGCAGGCACTATATGGACTCAGAATATTGTCAGCTTGATTCTTTATGAAGGACACCGAGATGGATCTGAAAATATTACGTTGATTGACCGAGCACCATTTCTGGAGTATAACATATTCCATGTAGATTTACCTAGTCGCCCATCACCTCGTGTCATTTGTTCCCATCTGCCCCACTATTTGGTACCCAAAGGATTACGAAAAAGAAGAGCAAAAGTAGGACATATTTTGTTAACTTATGAGGTAGAGTGGGGAGCCGCCTGTGTTCTTTTCGTTTAGCTCTACGTCTGAATGTTGTATTAACAAACAGGCAAGATTACACAAACAAATATTACATTGTTCCAATATGTTGGAATAGCAAATTCTGAAGTGTGAGGGGGAAAAAACACAAACAAAACGGTGTTAATATCAGGAGAACATGCCCAGCAGAAACAGCTAACAACCAAACTGAATATCAAACCCCTTAAACTTATTTTTCCCAAGGTGACACGCCCAGATAGATCGTAACCCTTGGTGTTGCATGACCAGTTGCTATCTTAACATATCTGGAGGATGTCAAGTTGAGGGATGCTATTTTTATCCTTCAAATAACTTTGCAATTTCTACTCTCAGTCACTCATGCTCTAGTCAGTGGAAGTTTCACGGGTGCAAAATGCAGATGCAACGGGCATTGGTGTATTCTCTAGAACTGCATTCATTACACCTCTGCTTTGGAAACTGCATTGCTAACGAGTCTGCTTCTACATTCAATTCATGGTGCTGGTTTTGACGTTTAAACTCCTTCATCAGTTGGGAACATGTTATTTGAAGAACCTCCCCTACCCAGTTGCAGCTATGCATTGCATCAAGAACAGCAGGGAAGATATGTCAGAGTCCCATTAGCCAGGGAGATTTGTCAGGCAAGACCCAGGAGGAAAACCTTTTCTTCTGTGATGTCTGCCATATGGAAAATCATTCCCCCAAGTCAAGGTTGGCCCCAATCCTGGTTGTCTGCTGGAAGGCTCTCAAACATGGTTTTGCTAATGAGCTTTGAGATCCCGTGATAGAATGGAGCCTGTTAGATGAATGTATGAGAGTTACACGATGAACTCTCTGTACGCTTTGCTGTCAATCAGTCTTTTTTATTGTTTATGTCTTGGTTTTTTTGACTAAGTATTATCATCTTTCTCTTACAGATTATTTATGTGCTTAGAAATCCAAAGGATGTCTTGGTTTCTAGCTACCATTTTCACAAAATATTAGTCAAAATAGAAACCCCAAAAGACTTTGATATGTTTTTTGAGAAGTTTTTGGCTGGCAAAGGTAAGAAGAATTTGATCATGACAATGTTTTGTCCATTTTTGTTTTGGATAAAAGATTATAAATATATTTCAATCTGCTTCCCACCAAAAGCAAACAATCCACTCTCTCTCCTTACATAACGATGAATGATTCTCTATAGTTTTCCAGTAATTTGCCCAAACTGTACACAAATATTTTATAGTAGGAACTGTGCAGTCATGGGATCAAGTACTGTGGGCTTGGCTTGGTGAGCGTGGCATGGCTTGGTAGGCATGACAGGTGAAGTATACTGTAAAATCTCCATTCCCTCACCACTCCAGGGGAAGGTTATGGCAAAGTCCCCATTCCCTCTTGATCAGCTGGGACTCAGAGGCAGAGAATAGATGGGGGCGGAGCCAGTTAGAGGTGGTATTTACTGATTCTCCAAACCTTATTTTCTCTACCTTGTTTCCAGAGTAATGCTGTATTCAGTGTATAAGACACACCTCAAAAAAGAGGCTGAATATCTGGGTGCGTCTTATACACTGAATACAGGAGCACTCTGTAAGCCTCCTAAAGGGTTAGAGAAAAGATATAACCAGAGTTAGTTCTTTGAATATTTGAAGAAGTATAAAAAATTAAACCAGATTGCCCCAAAGTTCCAAATAAGAAAAAGCAAAGAAATCAAACAATATAGCAGCATCTTGACAAAAATCCCCCCATAGCAAGTTGGAGTATGCAACCACATTAGTTACAACTCTCATTTTTTCTCTGTCCTCTTCACATTCAGTGATGTTCAGGCAGCCCCTCAGTTGTGCGCTTATGCTTTGATTTTTAGGCCCACCGGGATCACAATGAAGGAAACTCAAGCATTAATAATGTAGAAAGAGCTGAGGTGGCGCAGTGGTCACAATGCAGTACTGCAGGCTACTTCTGTAGACTGTCGGCTGCCAGCAGTTTGGCAGATCGAATTTCACCAGGCTGAAGGTTGACTCAGCCTTCCATCCTTCCAAGGTGGATTAAATGAGGGCCCAGATTGTTGGGGGCAATATGCTGACTCTGTGAACCACTTACAGAGGACTGTAAAAGCACTATGAAGCAGTCTATAAGTCTAAGTCCTATTGTTATTGTTATTCCTGACACAGATGGTCAGCTGGATCATTGCATGACCGAGATGAACCTATCAGTGTTTTACAGTTCGTGTTTTGTATTTCATGACTAGACCATATAAATATTAGGGTAGCCTCTTCTAAACTATCATGCTTTGATCTTTAGGCCCACCAGGATCATAAAGTTGTGGGGGAAATTCGAGCATTAATATTTATAAGTAACTCATTTCTCTCCTATCAGTGGTTTGTAGTTCATGGCTAGACCATGTAGAAGGCTGGTATGCTCATAAGGGTGATTTCAGTATTCTCTTCCTGTCTTATGAAGAAATGAAAAAGGTAAGATCTGTTTGTGTTGTGTTGCATTGTGCAATATGAACAATCGTTAAGCACAGAAGCTTTGGAAATGATGGGATGTGTAAATAACTTATTCCAACAGGGAGTAGCAGAGGTGAACACAGAGCTAATCTTGGTTATTTCTGTGATCTCCTAGAGAACTGCTAAACAAGTTCAGCAAAACAAAGCTGATCTAATTTTTGATAGACTTACTTAATAGATAAGGAAAACCCAATTAGCACAATGTAACTGCAATCAGAAAAATCTTAGCCATAGCCTATTATATTATATTATGTTGTATTGTACTGTATTGCATTGAATTGCATTGCTTTGCATTGCATTGCATTGCTTTATGAGTATAAGTATAAATGTAAATATATATGAATATGAATATAAATATAAATATCATATTTTCCATAATATTGGGCTCAGAAGAGATTGATTCAACTCAATGGCATTTTTAAGAGAGGCATTTTTTAAAAACTTGCTTGGGAACTGGTCAGCCTCTGATGCAGCCAAGAAAACATGAAAACATTTACCAGAACTCCCAAAGCAGCATTTCTTTTTTTAATTCATTGATATTGCTTCTATGTACAGTTTTCATTTCAAAAATTACTTTATCTCAAGGTAATTTTTTCAGTAGGAAAATAATTAAAGTTTAATATGCAAGATATGTATAAAGAAGATTTTTTTTAGAATTTCCCAAAGATATAAACAAAAAAATCCATTTTTTCTCCATTGTTATAGATGAACTAATATAAAGCTTTATCAAATTGCAGGACCTGAGAAGTTCTGTACTGAAAATATGCAACTTCCTAGGAAGAAAACTAACTGAAAAGGAGGTGGATGATGTGGTGGATAAAGCTACATTTGATAACATGAAGGTGGATTCTAGAGCAAACTACACGTTAATGCCTCCTGAGATTCTAGACTTAAGCAAAGGAAGCTTTCTTCGCAAAGGTAGATTAGTAATAATTTATACTCTGGGGCTTTTGGAATATGCCACTCTTCATCTGAAACCAAGGTTGTCACCTTCATCTGAAAGGCGCTTTCTAAAGTGGTATGGATATGTCCCAACAGCCTCTCTTTCTGGGGTCTCTCCATGATGTTGTGTTTGCCTCATCATCAGCCTACATTTGAGGCAGCCGTAAGCTTTTCTTAGTTGTGCCAAAGTTGGTGTTCTTTTCACCCAAACAAATTTTAGGTGTGGATATAATCCGACCAGTTTCAATTATCATTCTGTTGGTTGCACAATCTAATGATTCTTTGGGAGTGGAATAGTTTTAGCTGATACTGACCACTTTAGGATGGTGGAGACGCAACCTCTTCACTGTCTACCTTGGTTAATCTCCCCCACCAGGAGTGTGGTGGGTCACATGGTTAGGACGTTGGGTTGAAAGTTAGCAAGCCCATGTTTGAAATCCAAGTGCTGCTGCATGGTAGGGTGAGATCCTGTGATTCACTCTAGCACCTTGTTTGGACCTTGAAAGGAGCACCACTCCCAGGGCATCTCCCTGGAAACAGTGATGTCACTTTGGGACCTCAAGTGAAACAAGTAAACAAATGCTCACAAACTTCAATCAACCGAAGCCATGTTGTAAAGAATAGCGGGACAAAATTCTTCCAAAATGGAAACAAAATTCTTCCAAAATTATTGAATCTTAAGTTTTACAGACACAGCTTCTCCTTTTCGGTTTTCTTTTTCAAAAATAAATCAGGACATGGTGTAATGTCATGTTGTTCTTCTGAGGTTGTATTTACTTACTTTTAAGAACGGCTAAGGAGCAGATTTTTACTATGTTCTCATACATAAAACCATGGAACTCAAGCAGGCTATACGTCCTGTTTACATGACTGTATATACATTCAAACACAAACTTAGTCACAGAAAAATGTGTAAAAATGACCATTTTGGTGACAGGATGACATAAACAGCCTCCAGTTTAATTGAATTAAAAAAACTGTTGACGTATTTTTAACCATTGTTTCCCAGGCACTATTGGGGACTGGAAGAACCTCATGACTGTTGCCCAGAGTGAAAGGTTTGACCGTGTCTTCAAGGAGAGGATGGAAAAGCTGCCCTTCAAGTTCTGCTGGGATATTCAGGAGGATCCTGAGCCTATTTCCAGCTCAGTGGATGAAAATAATGTGTGATATAAACTTTCAAATGGCTTGATTCAGAGATGACCTTCCAAGAATGGTCTTTATGTAATCTTGTAATTTTTAATTCTGAACTCTGCAGGGAGGGAGCAACATTAAATTCTTCATCAAATATTGTACAGCATTTGTTTATTGTTTAAGAGTTCCATAGCTACATGATCAGTGTTGGGTTTCAATTTTTTTCCCTACCAGTTCAGTAGGTGTGGCTCGGTGGAGGGCTTCATGTGGCTGAGTGGGCATACGGCAAGGTGGGCAACACCACTCCACCAAGCCACACCTACCCAAACCACGCACACAGAACCCACAGAAAAGTTTGGCCAAGTCTTCTAGTGTTCAACCTGGCTGCTTCTCGCCTCCTTCTCATATTTGCTCTGTGTGCATGAGCCCAAGCAGGAGAAAAGCAGCCATGTTGAATGCTGTGGCAGAGAGAAGCCAAAGTTTTCTGCCTCTCTTCGCAGGCCCATTATGGTCCCCCCTTTCCCCTGTGTTGAAGCACCTTAAAGACTGAAGCTGGTGACTGCCTTCCGAGCAGCTCCGCTGGGACGCTGTCCCTCTGGCGCAACAGGCCGTTCCCCTGACTGGGTCCGGTGGGCAGCTGTGAGCAGCACCGCCAGGCAATGGGGCACATGGCCAGTGCAAACAGGGCAGTGATGGTGGCGATGGTCACAGGCAACACATTGCATACCGGTGCTACTTGTGCCAGGCCATTAGACATGGCCAGGGGAAAGCTAGCAGTGATTGAGTAGCCAACAGGCAGGCAGGGCGTGGCAAGTGAGCAGCAAATGGGCGGGCAAGGCAAGCAATCACTAAGAAAAAATATGACAACAACAAATTCAAAATCAACATATTTGCAACAGCTAGACCTATTTGTTGTATTTGCTGCTTCCCTGAAAATATATATTGCTTGATATATCATCTTAGTCCGACTCCTAAAGGGAAAATCAAGTTTTTAAAGGTTTTTTTGTAATTTTTTGGTATAATGATACGTTACAAATACTTGGCATCAGCGGTGGATTGCTCCCAGTACGTACCAGTACGGGTGGACCGGTAGTGGAAATCAGCCGTACTTTTGCATATGGGAGCACCGTACACTCCCCCATACCAGTACGGTCCAGGTGCATCCGAGGCTGGAACAGGCTTCACGCTGGCCTGGGCTCCTCTGAAGAAGTCCCTACTACTTCCTTCTCTTTGAGGAGCAGGTTTCAAAATGGGCAGTTTGCAAGGTCCTTCTCAAAGAGAAGGTAGTGAGGGAGGGGTTCTTCAGAGGAGCCCAGACTAGATCAGGCTTCAACGCTGCTTTGGCCTGGTCTCCTCTGAAGAAGCCCCACACAACTTCCTTCTCTTTGAGAAGCAACTTTCAAAACGAGGGCTTTGCAAACTGCTTCACAAGGAGGAGGAAGTGGGGAGGGGGCTTCTTCAGATGAGCTGAGACTGGAGTGGGCTTCGTGGATGCCCCACCGCCACCACTGCCATCACTGCACCCAAGCCACAAGTTAAATCTCCACAGGAGTTCTGGGGTGTCTCACCGCCACCGCCAGCCAATGGCACGGCCAAGCAGCATGGTAAAACTCCCGACTGCCAGCTCTACAGGTCCTCTCACCAATGAAAACAACTGGACTGTGCTCCCTAGCACTGCCACCATCCCCAGTTATGGAGAGCTCCGGATTGGGATTTGGCACACAGGGCATTGCTGGAGCTGAGGGGGCTGGCCTTCCCCTCTGCCACCAGCCATGGGAGGAAGGTAAAGCCAAAGCTTGCCCAGGCAAGAGCTGCTTGCGGGGGTGGGTAATGCTGCAGGGCGAACCTGGGATGAAGTTGTTTGTAAATCTCCACAAAAGAGGGAGGGGAGGAAGTTCTGCCACTGTCCAGGTTCATTTTATAATAAGAGAAGACCTGGGTATGTTTTTATTAAACAGCCTTTCCTAACAAGGCTGATATTTGCTTGCATCACTGTTGGTCTCAAACTCATTGCTTAATTCATTTGGTAAGTCCCCATAATTCATAATTATGTTTATGAGTTGCTAATATCACCACCCTGAGTAATTCCCTTTGGAGCACTTTCCATTTTGACAATTTAGGAAAGAAGTGTTGTCTTTTGGGTTTACCTGAATGAATTCAGGTGTAGGCATCAGGGAAGGGTTAATTTGATTGACTGTATGCTTTAATGTTCAAAAAGAATAATTTTTATCAGTATAAGCAGAGCAGTTTGCAAAAATCATTGTAGTAAACTGAATACCACTGTAGAACATAATTCTCACCAAAAATGCAATTTAAAATAGAGTGAAGTAAAATTTTACACAGGCAAGAAAAAATGTATAGAATAGGTCAGTGATGGCGAACCTATGGCACGCGTGCCGCAGGTGGCACGCAGAGCCATTTGTCAGGGCACGAGAGGCACTGCCCTGTTAGCTGGCCAGCGCGCATGTGCGTGGTGGCCAGCTGAGTTGACCCTTTTTAAAGCCATTTTTCACCCCCCACAGGCTCCAGAGGCTTTATAGGAGCCTGGAGAGGGGGAAAAGAGCCACACACACCCCGAGGCCCTCTGGAGGCTTCATAGGCTTACCTGAAGCCTCCAGAGCACAAAAAACCGGCCCTACGTGCAAACCGGAAGTTCGGTAACAGTCGTTTTGACTGCTCCGGAGGCTTCAGGGAAGCCTCCTGAAGGTCCTGAAGCCTCCGGAGGGCTGGGCGGGGGGGCTGCTTTCGCTGCTCCTATAAAGCCTCTGGAGCTTGGGGAGGGCGAAAAAAGCTTGCAAAAATGGGGGGGGTGCCTGTAGTGCATGCATGCGCACTGGGGGGGTCGTTCACTGCATTATGTGTGCGGCAAGCCTGCACATGACCCGCTGGCGCTCCCCCCATTTATGGCACGCAAGCCAAAAATGGTTCGCCATCGTTGGAATAGGTGGTGCCTAGCTCAACTGGAAATAACTGTGAAACAGATCTGTGAGATGGAAACTTATCAAACAGATCCAACCTAGAAATGAGAAATTTCTTAACAGAACAATTAGAGAAATGGGATGCCTTCAAAAACTATGGGTATATCATCACTGGAGGTTTTTAAGAAGAAATTTGTCCATAATAGTATTGGGACTAGTACCATGCTTCAGCAGGGGTTGGACTAGAAAACCTCCAAGGTCCCTTTCAACTCTGCTATTTTTTATAAATTTCTCCACTTACTGTTACTAAGAGAATAATGATATACAATATTTGCAAATGTACATCAGGTGGTCTTCTGACAGAAAATCTCATCATATTGGCTAGTACCAAGGGGAAGATGACTTTGAAAATGCTTCCTCTCCCACCATAACATGCAAGACGAGGCGAGGACTGGCTGGGAGGGGAGGGGCAAGGAGAAGCCAGGCTAGGTGCTCCTCCATGTGAGTGACATCGAGTTGGCCATGCCCACCCAATTACATGACCACACCCACCTAGTCATGCCCACCAGTCACATGACTGCCAAGCCATTCTCACAGTCACATGACTGCCAAGCCACGCCCACAGAATAGGCCACACCCACAGAATAGGTAGTAAAAAAAATTGAAACACACCCCTGCTTGGCATGTAAATCTGAACTTCCTTTGTATTTTTAAAACATACTGTTTTTTATAGTAACAATTCAATCAATTTATGAATACAGTGAGACAAGAGTGATATAAGTCTACATCAGCTAAGAAAGTTCCCCTTGACCCGTTTTACATTTCCAAATTAGTTTATTACTCAATCGTGTTCAATTTCCTCTCTTGCTCATTTTTGGAATACAGAAGTTCTGCTGACACAATGATTAACTAAAGATCAGCCTTCTTAAGTATTTGAGCACTCAACTGGAGTATAAGTGATGTCACTAATCTTTTCAAGCAGGAAAAGCTAATCTACTTATTATCAACCTGGAAAAAAAAAGTCTCTCCGACATATGCACACACTGTTTTCCAGTCTTAGAACTCTCTCCTCTAAACTTGCAGGGACCTATCCAATGATCAAAAAACCATCAATCGTTTCTCTTAAGCATTGAACCAACTGGGTGAACTCAAGATCATTTAGAACCTCACTGGGAGACCATTGATTCTATGACTACAGTGACAAAGTGGCCTCTCTCTTTAAAAACAGCACGGCAGCACAGCTTTGGTTTCCAAAGTTGTAGATGAACAAATCACAAGACTTCTGGAACACTGTCCTTTGGACGAATGAGACCAAAGTGGACATGTTTGGCCATAATACAATGTGCCACGTTTGGCAAAAACCAAACATGAATATCAGCACAAACATCTTATACTAACCATCAAGCATGGTGGTGGAGAGGGGATGTTTTGGGCTTCTTTTGTAGTCACAGGATCTGGAAACCTTGCAGTCACTAAGTTGACCATGAACTCCACTAAATACCAAGGTCTTCTAGAGTCACATGTGAAGTCTGACAGCTAAAGATTGGCCAAGATTGGGTCATGCAACAGGACAATGACCCTAAGCACATCAGCAATAATACCACAGAATGGCTGAAAAGGAAAAGAATTAAGATGTTGCAATGGACCAGTCAAAGTCCAGACCTCAACCCGATTGCTATGGTGGGACCTCAGGTGAACTCTACATAAACAAATGCTCTGAAACTTCAATTATATAATATTGTAAAGTAATGTTGTAAAGAATAGTGGGCCAAATTCTTCCAAAATGAAATGAATATACTTCCAAAATTATTGAATCTTAAGTTCTACAGACACAGCTTCTCCTTTTTGGTTTTCTTTTTCAAAAATAAATCAGGACATGTTACAATGTCATGTTGTTCATCTGAGGTTGTATTTACTTACTTTTAAGAACTGCTAATGAGCAGATTTTTACTATGTTCGCATACATAAAACCATGGAACTCAAGCAGGCTATACGTCCTGTTTACATGACTGTATATACATTCAAACACAAACCTAGTCACAGAAAAATGTGTAAGAATGACCATTTTGGTGACAGGATAACATAAATAGCCTCTAGTTTAATTGAATAAAACCAAAGACATATTTTTAACCACTGCTTTCCAGGCATTTTGGGGGACTGGAAGAACCACATGACTGTTGCCCAGAGTGAAAGGTTTGACCGTGTCTTCAAGGAGAGGATGGAAAAGCTGCCCTTCAAGTTCTGCTGGGATATTCAGGAGGATCCTGAGCCTATTTCCAGCTCAGTGGAGGAAAAATAATATGTAATATAAACCTTCAAATGGCTTGAATCAGAAATGACCTTCCAAGAATGGTTTTTATGTAATCTTGTAATTTTGAATTCTCAACTCTGCAGGGACTATAGGACAGAGCAACTTTAAATTCTTCATTATTTTTAAAAATTGTACAGCATTTGTTCATTGATTTAGATTTCCATAGCTACCTGACCAGTGGTGGTTTCAAATTTTTCCCTACCAGTTGGGTAACGTGGCTTGGTGAGGGTGTTCATGTGACTGAGTGGGCGTGGCAAACTCAACGTCACTGACAGCAAGGTGGGGCAACACCTTTCTACCAAGCCACACCCACCCAAACCCACTCAAACAACGCCCACAGAAAAGTTTGGCCAAGTCTTCTAGTGTTCAACCTGGCTGCTTCTCGCCTCCTTCTCAAATTTGCTCTGTGTGCATGAGCCTGAGAAGGAGAAAAGCAGCCACGTTGAATGCTGCGGCAGATAGAAGCCAAAGTTTTCTCCCTCCCTTCACAACGGAACTGCTCAGAAGGCAGCTCCTCTGGCTTCCTTTCCCTTTATCGTCCCCCCTCCATCCTGCACCTTAAAGTACCTTTCAGATTAGGGCTGCCTTCCAAGTAGCTCCAGTGGGACACCATTTCTCTGGCACAACAGGCCGTTCTCCTGGCTGGGTCCAGCGGTCAGCCACGAGTGGGGCGCACGGAAGCAAAAACAAGGCGGCAATGGTGGTGACAGTCATAGAACTTCTCCTCTGACCATTGCCTCCATCCTGTTCACAGGCAACACATTGCATATCGGTGCCGCTCGTGCCAGGCCACCAGACCTTGCCAGGAGAACAGCCTGCTGCGCTGGAGGTATGACGTTGTAGCGGAGCTGCTCAGAAGACAACCAAAAACGACCGGCAGCTGGAGGCTTCCTGTGAAAGGTGGCCAAGCCTCACCATGCCCCCCCCCCAAGATGACCAGAACATAAGGTAGATGAGCGAGGCAGAGGGCAAGTGGTCAGAGAGTGGGTGGCAGCTCTGGGGAAGGCTGGAGCTGAGGAATGGCTCATTCCCCATCCTGCTGAGGGGGACAGAGAGCGGACAGTGGGTCCGGGCTAAGGCGGGCAAAGTGCAGAGGCAACTGGAGATGTGCGCAGATGGGCCAAGGAAGCATTGATTGGGTGGCCAGTGGGTGGATGGGGCAGGGTGAGCGAATGGTGGGCAGGTGGGGCAAAAACAAGCACCAAGAAAAAATATGACTAGAACAAATTCAAAATCCATATATTCGCAGCTAGACCCATTTATTACATTTTCCACTTCCCTAAAGATATATATTGCTTGATATATCATCTTAGCCCAACTCCTAAAGGGAAAATCAAGTTTGTAAAGATTTTTTTTTTGGAAGGCTAACATACTCAGGATACTACAAATCTTGGCGCCTCATGGTTAGGGAGGGGTTGAGATTGGGAAAAAAAGGCATATAACCTAGTCTCATCAGATTATATTATTTATTATTTGAACAAATTCATATAGCCACCCAACTCATATAGGGTGCCTCCAGGTGTCTTCCAACATTAAAACAGTGTAAAACCCATATTTCCTCCACATACCGCAGTGACAACTGAACTGTGGGCAGTTGGCAGAATTAGCTTGCAATACCACATTCTAACAACTGAACCATCCTGAATTTTAATGCTTGGAAAAGCATAATAAAAACATCCCCTCGATTTTATGAGAGCTTTTGATCAAACATCTGATACTGAAAACACATATACCAAACCACCGAAACCACCTCCATATTCACAATGATGTAGACCAGGCATGAAATCCTCTTACATTCACTACCGCTTTGGAACCGGGAGGGCATGCGCACTTGCCTGTCCCTAATGACGTCTGGGTGGGTGGGCGGAGCCTCCTGCTGCCGCTAGCGGTTCACCTGAACCCGTGCAAAAGAGCAGAATACCACCTCTGGTGTAGACCCCATCAAGTTTCTCCATGAAAATATCCATGAAGCTGACAGTAACATAGAAATTATTTATCACACTAAAGTCAATGCAAGACAGCAAGGAGAGGGGAGGTTTAGCATTACGAAATTGGGATTTATACACATTGGCAGTATCAATAACATGGGTGAAGGATTGGATAGAGCTATTGAATAAAAGAATTTTGACTTTGGAAGGCCATGATTTGCAAGCAGGCGGGCACACATTCCTATGGGATGATAAAAATAAAATGCACAAATACTTTCAAAATCATTTAATTAGAAGAGCGTTATTGCAAAAATGGCTCAAAAAAAAAAAAAAACCCACTATGTGAAAATTCCGAATTGGCTATAACCGACAGAAAGGACGACTCATCCAAATTTTATAGATTGGAACAAAATGCTAAGATATAGAGACTTAATTGATAGACAGGGAAACTTAAAAACAATTGAAGAATTGGCAGAACAGAACATGAAAGTTGACTGGTTAACTTACCTTCAAATCAAAACTAAATACAATAAAGATACCAAATTATATGACATTGAAACAGAACCACACGAATTGGATAAAATTATTCAAAGCCCAGATAGAAAAATGATAGGGAGAATATATAAATTTCTCATGAAGTATAAAATGGAAGAGGAAATTGAGAAAGAACAAATGATAAAATGGGCACAGAACTTTGGATATAATATTGAATTAGACAAATGGGAAAAATTTTGGGGAACAAACTTATAAATGACACTCTCAGTTGCATACAAGGAAAACTAGTACAAAATGTTTTATAGATGGCACCTGGCACCAACAAGGTTAGCTAAAATATCATCAAATACCTCCCCAAAATGTTGGAAATGTGAATCGATACATGGAACGTATTACCATTTATGGTGGACCTGTGAGGAGGCTAAAATGTTTTGGAAAAAGATCAAAAATTGGCTGGAGGCAATAACGGGAGTTAAAATGGAATGGAAACCGGAAATCTTCTTATTAGGAATAATGTCTGCGAAATGCAAAAAAGAAATCCAGTATTTAATACTACATATAATGACGGCGGCAAGGATTGCCTATTCCCAGAAATGGAAAAACAAACTAACTCCAAGTGAAGATGAAATAATAAGAAAGGTAATGGACTGTGCTGAAATGGACAAACTAACTAAAGAAATTCAGGGAAAAGAAGAATCAGAATTCTATCAGATATGGGATAAATGGTATAGGTGGATGGAGGAAAGAAACAAGAATCAATGAAGGAATGTAACAAAACTTAAAAATAATAGTTATGGGTAAAATAAGAAAGTTAAGAATGGTGAAACCCAAATAAAACATAATCGAATGGGAAAAAATATAATAAAAATAAAAACTTAGTTAATTCTTCGTGATTAATAAGTAGAATGTTGTAGCTGCTTATAGAATGTTTTTGTTTTTAAAATGTTTATTCGTTAACAGATAACCCATCATGACAATAATAATGAAATGATAACTCTAACTGGTAAAAACAATTTGGATATAAACTATAATATGGGACCTGGGGAAAAGATTTACTAATTTTATTAATATTTTTTTTGGTTAGATTTTGTTATAAAGATGTAATCTCTCCTGGGTACTTATAAATTCTAGCAATAAATTTTTGTCTAGATTTATTATAATATAAATATAAATGATTCTAGACAAAAGCACGTTTAAACAAATATAGTTAAATGAGAATGATGGTATATTGATGGTATAAAGATTTTTGATTTAAAATGTACAATTCAATATGAATGAAATATAAAGAATGATTGTAGTAACGCACGAAATTTATTTGTAACCAATCAACATGCTTTCTGGAAGATGTAATGAAGAATGTTTTTGTGTGTGTTTTTTGTTTCATTAAAACAATAAAATAAAATAAAAAATAAAAGAAATTATTTATCATGGCCTTCTGCTCCCTTATTGATTATGTTGGTCAGAATGTTTCTACAACCATTGTATCTGAACTGATAAAGTTTAAAGTGCCAGCTAAAAGTTTGCCAGCATCTATTTGAATAAATGAGAAGCTACACAAAATTAGGATAGACAACATTGTGACAATTATTAACCAAATGTATTGAACTTAGCTGCATTTGCAGAAAACAAGCTGTCATCAGTGTCCACACAAATCAAGATCATGAAGTTCAATTAAAGATTGCAACATTGCACAATCAAAATTTTCCTTGCATAGCCTGAAACATATATTTTCTAGTACAGATTACACAATAAACACACTAGGCCAGGGGTGGGATTCAGCCGGTTCGGATGGGTTCAGACAAACTGTATGTTGATTTTACATCTGGTTCGCAGTAACAGTAATCGAAAGAATTGGCTGGCCCTGCCCATCCGACTCCACCCCTCCCAAGAGTCTCAACACGGCCTGTTTTGGATGCTAGGTAAGTGCACGTCCTGTGCAGAGGCTTTGGGAGGGCAAAAACCAGGCCTCCCAGACATTCTGGAAGTCTGGAAACAGACCTGTTTCTGACCTCTGGAGGGTATCCTGTCCCCACGGAGGCCCTTTTTGCCCTCTTGGAGGTTCAAGAAAACCCTCTGAAGCCTATGGAGGGCGAAAGCATTCCCCCTTGGTGCAGGATGCCGAGTTGCCCATGCACACCATGGCCATGCCCCCCAAGCACCCGGACAGAGAACCAGTTGCTAAAGTTTTTCTATCCCGCACCTGACTAGGCCTCTCAAAACTTTACAGTTTTCATTTTCTATGCATATGTAATGTTCTCCTTTCTTATTTGGCCAATTTCTTTGTTTCAGTTAACTTCCAGTAGCTCCATGGGAGCTGAGCTCTAAAGCTGTATAACACATTTTTCCGTGAATACTCAGAAGCCACAGTATGCAATGCAACTCTTGTTCATACAGCCAACAGTTGATCCAGTGTGAAATTCTAATTATGTATTCTCACTGCATTCAATGGATTTTGATGAAACAGATTTAGGTGACTTTTCAGCTAAGATTTTTCTGGTATGATTGTACTATTCAGCATAGCTCTTAAATAGAGCATGAAGGGGTTTCCCCCATAATGAGGCACTGTTCCCTTTGGAGGGGGACAATAATATAACAACTCTTATGGAAATTTATATATGGAAATTGGGATTGAGATTCAGGTATGAAAATAATGCAATAACATTGTTCTGGCTTCATCTACTGGCAAATCCATAATTCTTCATACAATGATACATTACAAATACTTGGCATGTAAATCAGAAGTGCTTTTGCATTTTTAAAACATACTGATTTTTACAGCAACACTTCAATAAATTTATGAATACAGTGAGATAAGTGTCAGATAAGCTTTTGGAATGTGCCAGGCTTCATCTGAAACCAGGGCTACCATCTTCACCTCAAAGGTGCTTTCTAAAGTGGTATGGATATTTGCCAACAGCCTCTCTTTCTGGGAACTCTACATGATGTTGTGTTTGCCTCGTCATCAGCCTACATTTTAGGGAGCCGTAAGCTTCTCTTAGTTGTACCAATGTTGATGTTCTCCTGTTCACCCTAACAAATTTTGGGTGTGGACATAATCCCACCTCTTTCATTCTGTTGGTTGCACAATCTAATGATTCTTTGATAGTGGAATAGTTTTAGCTCATACTGACCACTTTAGGATGGTGGAGACACAACCTCTTCACTGTCTACCTTGGGTAATCTCCCACACCAGGAGTGTGGTGGGTCACATGGTTAGGATGTTGGGTTGAAAGTTAGCAAGCCCATGCTTGAAATCCGAGTGCTGCTGCATGGTGGGGTGAGCTCCTGTCATTCACTCTAGCAACTTGTTGGGAACTTGAAAGGAGCACCACTCCTGGGGCATCTGCCTGGAAACAGTGATGTCACTGAATACTCCTTTCAATCTGGAATGGCTAATCTACTTATTATCAACATGAAAAAAAAGTCCCTCCGATATATGAATGCACTGTCCTCCAGTCTTAGAACTGTCTCCTCTAAACTTGCAGGGACCTATCCAATGATCAAAAAGCCATCAATCGTTTCTCTTAAGCATTGGACCAACTGGGTGAATTCAAGATAATTTAGAACCTCACTGGGACACCATTGATTCCATGACTACAGTGACGAAGAGTCCTCTCTCTCTAAAAACAGCATTGCAGCACAGCTTTGGTTTCCAAAGTTGCAGGTGAACAAATCACAAGACTTCTGGAACACTGTCCTTTCGACAAATGAGACCAAACTGAAGAAGTTGACCATAATACAAAGTGCCATGTTTGACGAAACCCAAACACTGGATATCAGCACAAACTTCTTATACTAACCATCAAGCATGGTGGTGGAGGGGGGATGATTTGGGCTTGATTTGTAGTCACAGGACCTGGACACCTTGCAGTCACTGAGTTGACCATCAACTCCACTAAACACCAAAGTATTCTAGAGTCACATGTGAAGCCAGCAGTCTCACAGCTAAAGATTGGCCAACATTGGGTCATGCAACAGGATGACGACCCCAAGCACACCCACAAAAATACCACAGAATGGCTTAAAAGGAAAAGAATCAAGGTATTTCAATGGCCAGTCAAAGTCCAGACCTCAACCAGATTGAAATGCTGTGGTGGGACCTCAAGTGAAACAAGTAAACAAATGCTCACAAACTTCAATTAACTGAAGCCATGTTGTAAAGAATAGTGGGCCAAAATTCTTCCAAAATGGAAACAAAATTCTTCCAAAATTATTGAGTCTTAAGTTTTACAGACACAGCTTCCCCATTTTGGTTTTCTTTTTCAAAAATAAATCATGACATGGTGTAATGTCATGTTGTTCATCTGAGGTTGTATTTGCTTACTTTTAAGAACTGCTAAGGAGCAGATTTTTACTACGTTCGCATACATAAAACCATGGAACTCAAGCAGGGTATACATCCTGTTTACATGACTGTATATACATTCAAACACAAACTTAGTCACAGAAAAATGTGTAAGAATGACCATTTTGGTGACAGGATGACATAAATAGCCTCTAGTTAAAAGGAGTACAAAAACTGTTGACATATTTTTAACCATTGTTTCCCAGGCACTGTTGGGGACTGGAAGAACCTCATGACTGTTGCCCAGAGTGAAAGGTTTGACCGTGTCTTTAAGGAGAGGATGGAAAAGCTGCCCTTCAAGTTCTGCTGGGATATTCAGGAGGATCCATGAGCCTATTTCCAGCTTAGTGGATGAAAATAATGTGTGATATAAACTTTCAAGTGGCTTGAATCAGAAATGACCTTCCAAGAATGGTCTTTATTTAATTGTAATTTTCAATTCTCAACTCAGCAGGGACTATAGGAAAGAGCAAAATTAAATTCCGTGTTATTTTTAAACAGTGTACAGCATTTGTTTATTGATTTAGATTTCCATAGCTACCTGACAGGTGTTGTGTTTCAATTTTTTTCCCTACCGGTTCAGTGGGTGTGGCTTGGTGGAGGGCTTCATGTGACTGAGTCGGAGTATGACAAGGTAGGACGACCCCACTCCACCAAGCCACACCCACCCAAACCACGCACACAGAACCCACAGAAAAGTTTGGCCAAGTCTTCTAGTGTTCAACCTGGGTGCTTCTCGCCTCCTTCTCATGTTTGCTCTGTGTGCATGAGCCCAAGAAGAAGAAAAGCAGCCATGTTGAATGCTGCGGCAGAGAGAAGCCAAAGTTTTCTGCCTCTCTTCGCAGGCCCATTATGGTCCCCCCTTTCTCCTGTGTTGAAGCACCTTAAAGACTGAAGCTGGTGGCTGCCTTCCGAGCAGCTCCGCTGGGACGCTGTCCCTCTGGCACAACAGGCCGTTCCCCTGACCGGGTCCGGTGGGCAGCTGCGAGCAGCACCGCCAGGCAATGGGGCACATGGCCAATGCAAACCGGGCAGCGATGGCGGCGATGGTCACAGGCAACACATTGCATACCGGTGCTACTTGTGCCAGGCCATTAGACATGGCCAGAGGAAAGCTAGAAGTGATTGAGTAGCCAACAGGCAGGCAGGGCGTGGCAAGTGAGCAACAGACAGGCGGGTGTGGCAAGCAACCACTAAGACAAAATATGACAACAACAAATCCAAAATTAACATATTCGCAATAGCTAGACCTATTTATTGTATTTGCCGCTTCCCAGAAAATATATATTGCTTGATATATCATCTTAACCCAACTCCTAAAGGGAAAATCAAGTTTTAAAAGGTTTTTTTTGTAATTCTTTGGTATAACGTAACATTACAAATATTTGGCATCAGAGGTGCATTGCTCCTGGTATTCACCGGTACCGACGGACCGGTAGTGGAAATCAGCCATACGTTTGCATACAGGAGCACCTGCAAGCTGGACACTCCCCCATACCGGTACAGTCCAGGTGCGTCTGAGTCTGAAACGGGCTTCAAGGCTGATCTGGCTTTGTCTCCTCTAAAGAAGACCCCCACAACTTCCTTCTCTTTGAGAAGCAGCTTTCAAAACGGGGACTTTGCAAACTGCTTCACAAGGAGAAGGAAGTGGGGAGGGGGCTTCTTCAGATGAGCCAAGGTGGGAGTGAGCTTCGTGGATGCCCCACCACCACTGCTGCCACCACTGCCACCATCGCGCCCAAGTTGCACGTTAAAACTCCATAGGAGTTCTGGGGTGTCTCACCGTAACTGCCAGCCACCGGCATGCCCAAGCAGCATGCAAAAACTCCCTACCGCCAGCTCTACAGCTCCTCTCACCAATGAAAAAAACTGGACTGTGCTCCCCAGCACTGCCACCATCCCCAGTTATGGAGAGCTCCGGATTGGGACTTGGCACACAGGGCATTGCTGGAGCTGAAGGGGCTGGCCTTCCCCTCTGCCACCAGCCGTGGGAGGAAAGGAAAGCCAAACCTTGCCCAGGCGAGAGCTGCTGGCGGGGGTGGGTAATGATGCAGGGCAAACCTGGCATGAAGTTGTTTGTAAATCTCCACAAAAGAGGGAGGGGAGGAAGTTCTGCCACTGTCCAGGTTCATTTTATAATAAGAGGAGACCTGGGTATGTTTTCATTAAACAGCCTTTCCTAACAGGACTGATTTTTGTTTGTACTGTTGGTCTCAAACTCATTGCTTAATTCGTTTGATAAGTCCCCATAATTCATAATTATGTTTATGAGTTGCTAATATCACCATCCTGAATAATTCCCTTTGAAGCACTTTCCATTTTGACAATTTAGGAAAGAAGTGTGGTCTTTTGGGTTTACCTGAATGAAATTCAGGTGTAGGCATCAGGGGAGGGTTAATTTTAAAATGAGCAATGAAAGAGAAGTACATTTCTGTACATAACAGAAAGGAAAGGAAAACATTGAAAAGTGTTGAGGAGCTGAGAGTGTGTGAGTCAGGGAATTCCAGACCACAAAGATTGTTTTGTATTATAACTGGTTCTTTGTGAAGGATCTGTGAGAATTTTGAAATATTGCAATAAAGCCTAAGGAAAAAAAATAAAGCAGAAAGATTTAATTAAAGGAGAAGAGAAAGAATGGCAAAACACACCCCTGCTTGGCATGTAAATCTGAACTCCCTTTGTATTTTTAAAACATACTGATTTTTATAGCAACACTTCAATCAATTTATGAATACAGTGAGACAAGAGTGATAAAAGTCTACATCAGCTAAGAAAGTTCCACTTGACCCGTTTTACATTTCCAAATTAGTTTATTACTCAATCATGTTCGATGTCCTCTCTTGCTCATTTTTGGAATACAGAAGTTCTGCTGATACAATGATTGATTAAAGATCAGACTTCTTAAGCATTTGAGCACTCGACTGGAGTATAAGAACATTGACAAACCATTGCAAATAAGCTGGCTTAAGGACATGACATGAGTGACTGTCAGAGTCTATGTAGATAAGGTAAGGTACGAAAATAATTGCAATTAGTATGTTCTTAATATTGTATTTAAAACTTTCTCTTCTATGCAGAAATTTTAAATTCCAAGAACAGCAAATTTACTCTTTGCAATGGAAACATTGCAAACCTTGTTTGGTAACCTTGGCTAGTCACTCTCTCTCAGCCCAATCTACCTCACAGGGCTGTTGTGAGGAAAATAGGAGAAGGAGGAAGTATTAGGTATGTTTGCCACATTGAGTTAGTTCTAAAACTAAAAAAGGCAGGATAGAAATAAATGTGCAAATAAATAGCTATTCTTTTCTCATCCATCCGTCAGCTAAATTTATTGATTTTAGTGGAGTTAATTGTCTTTATGCATTTCCGAAACATTTGCTATTCTCCCTGATAGGAAGGTTGGCTTTGCATAAGTTCAACTTTCTCCAAATAATGTTGGGTGAATTAATTTAATTATTCCTTATTTGCAGGCACTGTGTGGACTCAGAATATTGTTAGCTTGATTGTTTATGAAGGTCACCAAGATGGAACTGAAAATATTACCTTGATTGACCGAGCACCATCTTTGGAGTATAATATATTCCATGTAGATTTACCTAGTCGCCCATCACCTCGTGTCATTTGTTCCCATCTGCCCTACTATTTGGTACCCAAAGGATTACAAAAAAGAAGAGCAAAAGTAGGACATGTTTTATTAACTTTTGAGGTAGAGTGGGGAGCTGCCTGTGTTTTTTTCGTTTTACTCTATGTCTGAATGTTTTATTAACAAACAGGCAAGAGTACACAAACAAATATTACATTGTTCCAATATGTTGGAATAGCAAATTCTGAAGTGTGAAGGAGGGAAAACACAAACAAAACAGTGTCAAAATCAGAAGGTCATGCCCAGCAGAAACAGCTAGGAACCGGACTGAATATTGAAGCCCTTAAGCTTATTTTTCCCAATTTATCATACCACTTTGTGTTGCATGGCTAGTTGCTATCTTAATGTATCTGGAGGATATCAAGTTGAGGGATATTATTTTTAGCCCTCAAAATCCCTTCTCACAATCTCTACTCTCATGCCCTACTCACCAGAAGCTTCACTGGTGCAAAATGCAGACACAACAAGGCATTGGTCTATTCTCTAGAACTGCATTCATTACACCTCTGCTTTGGAAACTGCATTGCTAATGAATCTGCTTCTACATCCAATTTATGGTGCTGGTTTTGATGTTTAAACTCCTTCATCAGTTGGGAACATGTTATTTGAAGAACTTTCCCTCCCCAGTTGCAGCTGTGCATTGCATCAAGACCAGCAGGAAAGGCATGTCTGGGTCCCATTAGCAAGAGAGATTTGTCAGGCAGGACCCAGGAGGAAAACCTTTTCTTCTGTGATGTCTGCCATATGGAAAATCATTCCCCCAGGTCAAGGTTGGCCCCAGTCCTGGTGGTCTGCTGGACAGCTCTCAAACATGTTTTTTCTAATGAGCTTTGAGATCCCGTGGTAGAACGGAGCCTGTTAGATGAATGTGTGAGAGTTACTTGATGAACTCCAGTGACGTGTGGTGAGGTATATGGCTGGTGAGGCACTGACCCAGTGATGGGTTTCAAATTTTTTTAGACTTGTGGACTTCAACACCCAGAATTCCACAGCCAGGCATGCTCAGTTCCGATTTAAAGCGACAGCATTTGTTTTTCTCCTTTGCGAAAGAATTTTCCTTCTTTCTTTTTCTTTTTCTTCTCCCTTCCCCTCCTTCCTCCCTCCCTCCCTCCCTCCCCCTCTCTCAAACACACACACACACACACACACAAACACACAGACACACAAAAGTTGGATTGGACTAGGAGATGAATTCCGGTTCCTGATGGCGACGGACGTGTTGTCCGCCGCTCGTCTCCCCGGCTGGCTCCGTAAGGAGCACAGGGGGCCCTGGAGGGGTCCTCTGCTGAAGGGCGGCTTGCTGAGACCCCCCGGAATCGGTGGCAGCCGGCGGGGGTGCTTTTCAGTTTCGCCTAGGAGCCAGGGAGCGGAGGGGGGGGCGAGGGACAGCAGTGAGCTGTCTGCCCTTTTGCCGAATGGATTCAGAGGAGAGAGTGCACCTGGAGAAGCGTGGCTGGATCCTGATGGTGGGGGATCCATCCTGAACTGTTTGATCGTTTGAAAGAAAAGCAGTAGAAAAGCAGCAGACCTCTGTAAGTTTTGTGTTCAGACTATTTGAATGAAGATGGAGATTAGAGGGGGGTGCTTCTCTTTCCTACCCCCCCTTGGATTAAGCGGCATTTGAATGATCTCTCTTGAAGAGAGAGAACAAAGACTGACTCGTCACTTGAGCTAGTTAACTGAGAAAGATCATGAACAACTGCTAGAATGACTGCTGAGCCGTTTCTCCTTTAAAAGTTTTGACAGAGATTTCTGCTTTCTTTCTCCCTGTGGAACAAGGAGTCAAAATAGCGCCCGCCCTTCTTTGTTTTTCCACTTATAAATGAAGTCTGCCCTTTGAAACTACCTTCAAAAGAATCCCCTTTTGGAGCTGCCTTATTACTCTCTCTGAGGGAAACCGAGACTCCTCCCTGCTACGTGGCTCTTCTGAACTTTGAATATTTGACCCCCTCCTTTTGGTTTGCCTCTGCCTTGGAACTGTGAATTGTTGCTTTCGGCTTTGTTTTTGGGATCAAAGCACAGCTGGGAAATCCTCAGACGCCATCTTCCTTGGAAAAGACTCACATCTCTGAATTTTAAACAAATGGGGCCTAAGAAACCACTGACGGGCAAGTCATATTCGGCCCCCTCATCTGCCTCTTCCAGTCCCAGTATGCAACAAACAAAAATTACCTCACTGTTACAGCAAGAGGGGGCTGGAACTATCTGTTTCTCAAATGTTTCAAGAACTTATGAGGGGACAAAATGAATTGAAAAAAGAAATGACACAGCTTAAAGAGGAACTCAGAGATGTTAAACATCATATTGTAGAAAATAAACAGAAAATTGTGGTGTTGGATGAGGGAGCAGATGGGCTGGGGGAAGAAATCTAAAATATCCGGAAGGGAAATGCAGATTTGGAAAACTTTTTGGCAAAAATAGAATTTGAAAGAATGTCCTTTTTTCTTAGATTCCAGAACCTACCAGAGACAGAAAATGAAGACCTTAAGGATATCATGAGTACAATTTTAGTAGATGATATTAAGAGAGATAAAAAAAACAACTGTGGTGGGATATGGACCTAGTCTATAGGATAAATTCAGCATATGCTACAAGTCATAATGTTCCAAAGGAGGTACATGTTAAATTTCTCAGGAGGACCCCAAGGGATGAGGTGCTTGGGACCCAAAGGGAGAGACCATTGAAATATAAAGATGAAGAAATCACCATCCTTAAGCAGATTCCAAAAAAGATAAGAGAGAGAGGAGGAAGTATTCCTCCTTATCAAAGAAACTACACAATAAAGGAATTTGGTTTAGATGGTTGTTGCAAGAGGGAATGTTGATCTTCTGGGAGGGAAACAGGATTAGAATTAATACAGTGCAAGAGGCGGAAGCCTTTAAAAAAATATTTTCCCCTCCCGGAGGACGAACAAAGTAAAGGTAGTGGAAGGGACAGTAAGGTGCAAAACAGAAGGAGGGGGAGGCTGAGGCTTCCTCTGGGGATAGGGAGGAAGGAGCAATATCAAAAAGGCTCAGACCACAAAAATAAAAGTATTTGAAATAATAGCAATTGGGACACTCTAGAAAGTGACAAAGGAAAACGAATGAACACATGGTTGACAATATAGAATAAGACCTGGCTTTCTGCTTGTCCTTTATATTTTGTTTTTAAGATTGTAAAAATTGTGAGTTTTGGATGGATTACTATCACTAGTGTGGGAGCTGCCAAAATGTTTTGTATATCCCCATACCTTTTCCCCATATATGTATAAAAACTAATAAAATTTTTATTAAAAAAAAAGAAGTTGGATTGGACTACACACACTTTCCCCCAGGCCGGGAAGGATCCAGCCCAGCTTCATTGATTACAGGTTTGAAAAGGCAATGTGGCTCTGCCTGCAATCAAACCCTAACCCTTCCCTCCAGCCTTTGCCCAAAGCCCTGCACCAGGAGGATGAAGTTTGAATTCCTCCCCCTCCCTCCGACCCACACGTACCTTTTCCAGCTGTTTCAGAGAGGATTTCAAATCTGCTCTTGCCTCGGGTCCTCTGAAGAACCCCGCCCAAATGAGCGCCCAGTACTATGAGGCAGGAGAACTGCGTGCCTCACCTACATCAGGAATTTTTAGCCTTTTAACCCTTGCTTAACTCTGCTCGAGTGATCATAAAACGTTTAAAGTCAGACTATGTGAGGCATGCAGTTCTCCTGCCTCATAGTAGAGGGCACTTTTTAGAGGCTTTTTTAAACAGTTAAGCAGAGTCATCCACGGTAAGGCAGCAACTAGCTCAGCCTGACCTCACCTCTTGCCTTTTTCCTTTTACATTTTTTTTCTTTTCATGATGACAGTGATGGGGCTGTGTCTCCCCTGCCTCCCCTGACTGCACATCACTGATGAACTCTGTATGCTTTGCTCTCAATCTGTCTTTTTTCTCCTTTTTGTCTTGGTTTTTTTGACTAGGTATTATCATTTTTCTCTTATAGATTATTTATGTACTTAGAAATCCAAAGGATATCTTGGTTTCTAACTATCATTTTCATAAACTATCATTCAGAGCAGAAACCCCAAAAGACTTTTGTTCTAGCTGGGAAAACATGGGTGGACAAACGGAGGCGAGCCAGGACTTAACAAATGCTAACAGTTTATTGCTAACAGGTTGCCAAACGCGGCACTTCGAATTTCGTGCACATCAGCTAACAGGCAATAGCTGAGCCCTGCTTTGACAGCCTTTATATATGCCAGCTGTCAAGCAGTCAGCCAATCAGCATTAGCACAGCGCCCCCTAGTGCAATGGACCAGAGGGAAAACTTATGATACATAACACTCCTTCACACTTAGAACACGCATGTGTAGTTTTCCAAATACCCTGGGCGGCATCGAACCCACCCTGATCTTCGCAGAGTGACCTCTGCCTCGGAGTTAGTGGCTGCAGTTTCCAAGGACTCGGGCCTTGCCCCATCAGATTCTGTCACCGCTGGAAACTCAGGGGGAAGATCAGGTAAGTATCTAGGTTTTTCTACTCTATTGCGAGATTGCTCAGGGGAGGTAGACCGGGATCTAGGCGTTTGCATGTTTTCGTCGGATAGGCCCTGCTGTTCCCCTGCTGTGTTTGACTCCCCTTGCCAATTTCGTAGCTGATTGATATGGCGCCTCCATACTCGGGCGTCCTCTAGCTCTATCAGGTAAGAGCAGGGGCCTGTGATTTTTCTAACTATTCCCTGGACCCAAAGTGGGTGGCCGGCGTAATTCCGGGCATAAACTGTGGCATTTAATGGGAACCCCTTAAGCTGACAGTGTGAGCCTAAAGGCTTTGATGAGGCATACTCTGGATGTAGCCTGTCTAGTGTTGTTCTGATTTGCCGACCCATTAATAACTCAGCTGGGCTTTTGTTTGTTGTGGAGCATGGGATGGCATGCTGCCAAAAGAGGTACGTGTCTATGTCTTCCTGCCAGTTGAGGGGCCCAAACCTAGCCAGCGCTTCTTTTCCTGATCTGACAGCGCGTTCTGCTAGGCCAGTGGTCGGCAAGCCGCGGCTCGCGAGCCAAATGCGGCTCTTTAAACATTTTAATCTGGCTCTTCTGTGTGCCGGGCGCCCGCTTCCCTCCCTCCTCTCGGGCTTCGGAGGGAAGCTTCTGCAAAACCCCGGCGAGACAAGTCTCCCAGGCTGTAATTTGCCGAGCTGTACGCGCGCGCCTGTTTTCCACGGTGTGGAGCAGCGGCGACATTCTGGGCGGCGAGCGATGATTCCGGGGGCCATCAGTGGGGGGGCAGGGTCCCCCCTCGCGTTCCTCATCTTCCCGGATGGCCCCCGGAATCATCGCTCGCCGCGCAGAATTTCGCCGCTGCTCCACGCCGTGGAAAACAGGCGCGTGCGCACAGCTCGGCAAATTAAAGCCTGGGAGACTTCTTGTCACTCGCCAGGGCTTTTGAAGAAGCTTCCCTCCGAAGCGTTCCGAGGGAGGGCTGTAAACTTCCCTCCGAAGTCTTGGGAAGTTCTGAGGAGCCCCCCGAAGGCAAAACGTCGCTGCCAGGTAGTTAAAAGTACGTCTATGATTCGTCTCTGTCAGTCTCTCTCTGTTCCTCTCTCTGTCTGTCTGTCTCACTCACACACACACTGTGGTCACCTTGTTGAGTGTTCCAATCACATTTCAAATGTGATTGGAACACTCAACAAGGTGACCACAGTGTGTGTGTGTGTGTGTGTGTGTGTGTGTGTGTGTGTGTGTGTGTGAATGAGACAGACAGAGGGAGGGAGGGAGGGAGGGAGGGAGGGAGGGAATCAGAGAGAGACTGACACACACACACACAGAGGAGGAGGGAGGGAGAGAAAGATAGACAGACAGAGAGAGAGACACACACAGAGTGAGTGATTAAGTGAATGAGTGAGAGACAGACACACCCACATACACAGAGTGACAGAGAGAGAGGGAGGGGAGAGAGACAGAGGGAGAGACAGAGACACACACACACACACACACAGAGTGAGTGAGAGACAGACAGACACACACACACACACACACACACACACAGAGTGACAGAGATGGGGGAAGGAGGAGAGAGAGACAGAGATACAGAGAGAGAGAGAGACAGACAGATAGACACCCAGAGAAAATGACAGAGGGAGACAGAGAGGGAGGGAGGGAGAGAGAGACAAAGAGCCAGAGAGAGAGAGAGAAAGAAAAAGAAAAAAAGAAAGAAAGTGGGAGAGGGAGATGAAATTAAAAGCAACAACATACAAACCTGACTTACTCAAACTATCCAAGGAAATGCAAGGCCAATGTTCACATTAGTGGTTGTGACTTTGTCAAGTCATTGTCAGGATATAATTTTCTCTACATTGTAAGGCAAATTTTACGGAATTTAACGTTATCGATAAATAATATCGTTCTAAAGTTTTTATTTTATTAGTTGTGTTATTTGTATCCTCCCGACCTATGTGGATACTTGCATGCGGAATATTCTCAATAAAAACTTATTGAAACTAAAAACAGTGTACCATCCTATGTATTTTCGGTTTTAAAAATGCGGCTCTCCAAATAAATTTCAATCGTGGTTTTGGCGAGATTTGGCTCAGTTGAAAAAAAAGGTTGCCCACCACTGTGCTAGGCCATTGGCCGCTGGGTTGAAGGGGGCCACAAATGCATGTCGGATCCCAAGTTTGGTAAAGAAATTGTCTAGCAAGGCAGCAGTGAATTGGGGCCCATTGTCAGACACGACCAGATCAGGTAACCCATGGGTTGAAAACACCCTCCTTAATACCTTGATAATGGCAGGGGCAGTGGTGCTAGACAATAATGCAATTTCAACCCACTTAGATTAAGCATCAACAATAACAATAAAAGTCTGGCCCTTTACTGGGCCTGCAAAGTCCATATGAATCCTGGACCATGGAGCCCTTGGCTGCTCCCAATTCTGGATGGGAGCTCTGGGACAGGCAGTTCGGGACTCCTGGCACTTAGAACAGCCAGAGACCCACCTTGCAATGTCCTGGTCCATGCCCGGCCACCAAGCATAGCTCCGGCCCAGTGACTTCATTCTGACGATGCCCAGGTGGCCTTCATGGAGAGTTGTCAGCACCGCTTCTCATAGGGAGGCAGGAACGACCACACGGCCACACCATAGGAGGCAGCCTTGCTGCGATGAGAGTTCGTGTTGCCTGGTCGAAAAGGGTTGCCACTCGGTGCCCAGTGGTTTAGCTGGCCATCCTCGTTCAGTCCAAGCCAGCACCCTGGAGAGTAGTTTGTCCCGCCGTGGGTGTGAGGCCACGTCAGCTGCTGTGATAGGTAACTGCATCTCATTGATCAGCAAAACCTCAGAGGCAGGTGCTGGGTCCTGAACAGCGATGGGCAAAGGGCATCTGGTCAAGGCGTCGGCATGGCAAATGTGCTTCCCCGGTCTGTGATGCAGGGTGTAGTTGTAGGCAGCCAGGAACACAGTCCATCTCGTGAATCTGGGAGATAGAATCTGGGCATTTGTTTGTCCCCAACGATGATGCCCAGCAGGGGCTTGTGATCAGTCACTATGTGGAAATGACGGCCGTAGAGATACGAGTGAAAACGCTTCATCCCAGCCACTATAGCCAAAGCTTCCCGATCGAGCTGGCTATGGTTCCTTTCGGGCAAAGACAGGGTGCGAGAGAAAAACGCCACAGGGGATTCTAGCCTGGACTGCAGACGGTGGCTTCAAACTGCTCCGACCCCATAGGGGGACGCGTCACAAGTCAGAATCACCGGGAGGGATTCATCGTATTGGTGCAAAACATTCTCAGAAGTTAAAAACTTTTTAACATTCTCAAAAGCTGTGGCTTCCTTCTTGCCACAAACCCACTTTGCTGAACAGTCTAACAATCTGTGGAGAGGCTCCACAACAGACGCTTTGTGAGGCAGGAAAATATTGTAAAAATTGAGCAGACCTAGGAAGGCTTGAAGCTTGGCTTTGGTTGTAGGTGGGGGAGCTTGATTAATCGCCCGCACCTTCTCAGGGGTCGGATGGATCCCTTTTTTGTCCACTAAGAAACCCAAAAACTCGACTTGGGAAACTGCAATCTGGCACTTGGTCGTTTTAAGCTTTAAGCCAGCACCACGGAAATGCCGAAGTATGGTTCGCAAATGGGCCATAAGGTGTGACAGAGAACGGGCTGATACCTGGACGTCGTCAAAATAGGGCATGACGCCTGGTATCCCTTGCAGCAGCCTTTCCATCAAATTTTGAAACAGCCCAGGTGCTACGCTGACCCCGAATTGTAAGCGGTTGCACTTAAAAGCGCCCTATGTGTAACTATCATCTGGGCTTCAGCAGTTGCCTTATCCACAGGCAACTCCTGATATGCTTGAGCTAGGTCAAGCTTTGCAAATATGGTTCCCTGACCCAGAGAGTGCAGCACATGCTGCACCACTGGCACGGGGTATGCGCTCTGCTACAATGTGCGGTTCAAAGTGCACTTAAAGTCCCCACAGATGCGCACACAGCCATCATGCTTAACTGGTGTGACAATGGGAGTTTCCCAACGGGCATGGTCAATAGGTTCTAACAACCCCTGGGCCAATAACTTGTCTAATTCTGCGTCTACTTTAGGTTTTAATGCAAACGGTACCCTACGCGGCTTAAGACACCGTGGTGGTACCTGGGGGTCCAAGTTGAATGAGATGGGGGTGCCAGTGTATTTTCCAAATCCGTCCCCCAAAACTTCGGGAAACTCCTTAATTAGCATGTCAAGGTGTGGAGTGGTCTGAATCTGATCTATGCCGGTTATGGCTAGACCCAGGGCTTCAAACCATTCCAACCCTAACAAGCTTGGTCTGGGACCCCTGACTACAATAAGAGGGAGCCTCTTATGATACTGTTTAAATGACACCTTACAGAAAAATTTCCCCAGTACTGGAATGGGATTTCCCTGAAAATCCCTCAACTTCAAAGGGCACGGTGATAATCTCGCTTGGGAGATGTCTGGCACAAGTCTCTTAATTCCTGCCCACGATATGATAGACACGGCTGAGCCAGTGTCTACCTCAATCTAACAGGGTTTGCTCTCCAGTCTAACAGTGAGGAATATTTTTCCCCTCGGGGCATGGACGATCTGATCTACTTCTGACTCATCCCTGTCTTCACTGACTGTAAAACAGGAATCCTGCTTCCTGAACCCTGCGTTCCTACCAACATTGGAGGGTTTCCTGAAACCCTGGCTGTTGCTGGGAGAGTTCCCTTCTAAGGCACTTGCGCAAGGCACAGTCACCCTACAAACCCTTGCCAAGTGGCCCTTTTTTCCACAACGGGGGCAGGACGTGTTTTTGAAATGGCAGTCCGCTCTATCGTGCCTACTCCCACATGCGGGGCAATTTGTTCGGGACATAGCCTTACCCTGTCGCCCCTTGGATTACTCACCCCATAGGCGATGTACTTCATCATTTCCGATGGGTCCGGTGTCATCGAGAACGTCATCATGGTGCACCTCAGTGGTATTGTCTGTGGGCTGGGGCTTTGAGAATTTCTGGATTTCTTCTGTAGATTTTGTTGACAGCTCTACAGCCATGGCTTCGTCAAGGGCTGTCTGTAAGTTGAGTTCAGGTTTGGCCAGCAGGCGGCGCTGTATATGGAGGTCTCTAACACCCCCCACAATCTGGTCTGTCAGAGCTTCATCTAAATCTTTAAATCTACAATGAACAGCTGTGGCTTGTAAGGCAGCCATGTAGTCATTTATTGATTCTCCCTCAAGCTGAACCCTTTGATAAAAAGCAAATCTGCATGTTGTGCGGGACAGCGCTGGGGAGTAATGATTTTTTAACTTGGACATTAAAACGTCCCAGGTTAAATCGTGGACGGAGTGTGGGGCAACCAGGGTCTCTGCCAGATTAAACATCTCCGTACTACATAAATTAAAAAAACATGCCTTTTTCCGCTGTTCAGTTAAGTCTGTAAAGCCATTGGTTTCTAAAAAACACTCAAAACGTGAAATGTATGAGCCCCAAGTCTCTGTGGTTGCATTGAAAGTGGCTAGGGTGTTCATTGAGGCCATCTCTGAGGTAATTTCTTCCTTCGTCGATTAACCAGAGGCAGTCTTCGTAGGCAAGTGACTTACTCGACCTCTTGTCGAGTGATTCCCTGACGGAATTCAGCTCTTAGTGACTCAGCTCATAGGTTAGGTGACTTTCACAGCTCTGCCTGGGCTTCGCCTGAGTATCCCATCCTCATCAGCAATGTTCTAGCTGGGAGAACATGGGTGGAGAAACGGAGGCGAGCCAGAACTTAACAAATGCTAACAGTTTATTGCTAACAGGTTGCCAAACGCGGCACTTCGAATTTCACGCACATCAGCTAACAGGCAACAGCTGAGCCCTGCTTTGACAGCCTTTATATATGCTGGCTGTCAAGCAGTCAGCCAATCAGCATTAGCACAGCGCCCCCTAGTGCAATGGACCAGAGGGAAAACTTATGATACATAACAACTTTGATATATTATTTGAGACATTTTTGCCTGGCAAAGGTAAGAATTTGAAAATGATACGGTTTTGTCCTTTTTTTTTGGATAAGTGACTATGAATATATTTCAATCCATTTCCTACCAAGAGCAAACAATCCACTCTCTCTCCTAACATAAGAAATAATAATGTTTCTCTATACTCATGCAGTAATTTATGTAAACTCTACACAAATCTTTTATAATACAATAGATGAGTGGAGAAGAATGCAGGGCCCCGAGGACAACTATGATGTAAAAGTGAGTGGGAGAGAAGGTATCTTATTAGGGATAGAGATGAGAAAAACTAAAATATATTTAATACTAGCTGGATCCCCATGCTCTGCTATGAAACTATGTGAGCAGGCTTAATAAAGTGACACTTACAGCTTGAAAATTAATTAGTAGCTATCATCGGCCTCTCCTCTCCCCTTTTCTCTCTCAGGCTTGCCCACAGAAGCCTCTCCTCTCCCTCAGGCTGGCCCCATTGATCTTCTCCTATTCCCTTCTCTCCCTCAGGCCTGCCCCACAGAGGTCTCTCCTATCTTATCCCCTTCTCTCTCTCAGTTTAACTCCTTAACATCAGTGTATTTTCATGTGGGAAGCGGGAGTAGAATGTCTAAACTCGCAGCCTGCAGGCCAGATGAGTCACATGCTGGCCATGCCCATGCCCAAATGGCATATAAACAGAATTCCTTTCAGGTGGGGAGGGGGAGTAGAATGTCTAACTCCTTAGCATCAGACCGTGTTAATAATAATATAAGAAATACTAATGATCTGATAGTCCTTTCAAAAAATCTTTTCTTAGCGAGTACCTAGAAGTCAGGAAGAACTACATAAGTTTGTAGGCTTTACAGTTCTGCAGATTTTGTAATGATGCATGAGTGGTATTTCGCTTTTATATATATAGATGGAGGAGAAAATGGAGAGAAATTGTTTAGCTGTTCAAAATTGGGATGTGAATGAATTGGAGTGGATAAATAGAATCAAATGTTTTTTAAAAAATTAATATTAGCTAAAGAACCAAATACTCAAATGATATCACATGGAAAGCATTTTAAGGGTTGGAAAGAGAAGAAAACTAAGCTAACCAGAGTTCATTCCTTGAATATTTGAAGAAGTATAAAAAAATTAAACTAGATTGTCTCAAAGTCCAAATAAGAAAAAGCAAACAAATTAAACAATATAGCAGATTTTTTTTTTTGGACAAAAATCCCCCCCTTAACAATTCGGAGTATGCAACCACATTATTTATAACTCTCATTCATCCCTTGTCCTCGCCACGTTCAGTGACGTTAGGGCAGTCCCTGAGTTGTGTTCTCATACTTTGATCTTTAGCCCCCCCCAGGCCCATAATGGAAGAAACTCACCAGGATTATAATGGAGGAAACTCAAGCATTAAGAGTAGAAAGAGCTGTGGTGACGCAGTGGTTACAATGCAGTACTGTAGGCTACTTCTGTAGACTGCCTGTCCGCCTCTGCTTTGCTGCTTGCTTTCGGCTGCCATTGAAACGGGGAGGGGGAATGACATGGTATTTGGTAGGGGAAGCTTCAACACACGAGTGAATGGAGAAGGAAGTGTTTTTCTCACCATCTACTGCGCATGCTGCATGTTGGTGATGTAGAAAAGCAGACACAGACAGGAGTAAGGTTGTGCTGCGAAGGCCACCCGATGGAAGGCACCCTGAAGGGCACCCACCCAGAGCATTGTTCGGGGCTCCCTTTTATTGAAAAACTTCTCAGAATAGAAAAAGCTCATTGGACAGAAAATACACTTGGCAACTATTGATTGGTTTACAGATGCATGCTTTCCTCATGAACACCTTATGAACACTTCATGACCACTTCATGATATAGATACGTGACTCTCTACTTAGTTAATATTTTGCTGCATGGAATGTGATGTCTATGTGTAAATTCCATTGTCTCTTTTTTGTAAGCAAAAGAGATTAAGCACCAAAGGATTAAGAGAGGAAGGAATGTGGATTTTGACTGATTTAATCAATGTGGTTTGCCAACTACTGATTAATCAATTAACCCTACATTTCCTCCTTTTTTATTTTAATTCATTTTGTTTTAACAATTTGCATGCATACATTTCGTTGCGTCTATGAGTTCGAATTCTGGGCCGAAACATTGTTATTAATGTAGGTACACATTGAATGCAGCAACAGCAACAAATTAACATGATTCTCTGCGATTTCTCAGTCTTCCCTTTGGTGGACGATCTGTTATTATAATAGAGGGAGCAAGATATCCTAATATACATCGACCAGACCACCATGCAGGAATACATTGATACACTCTTCTTCCACATAACATACAGATGTTATCTAATGTATTTGTGGTGTGGTTATTTTCTGATACCAATTGTTTAACCATAGCTCTTACTAAATTACATAAGTGTAAACAATTTGTTTCGATGCTTTGTAATATAGTAGGACACCCCTGTGCTATCGGACAACCTCCCATGATTTGATTTGTATAGCCAAATTCAGCATACTTTGTAAGATGTTCAACAAAGGTTTGATATGGGGTTGTTTAACACAAATGTTTTGTCACAATATGGATATTTTCCTACATACAAAGTATTCTTATTGCTAGTGGTATTAGTATATTCCCAATAATATGCTGCCTTCTCCTAAATTCTACTTCCAATCGCCAAAGTTGTATAGCTAGTATGTTCTTTTTCCAGTATTCCATCTTATCCATGGATGTTGTATCCAGCCAGTTTTGTTAAAAAGCACTGCATGTACCATGTGTCCTCCTTTTGTGTGTGTAGGAACATGCATACAAATCCAACAGTTAGTTCTGTTAACTATTCTTGAAACATTTTGAACATCCCACAGAAAGCGATTTTGGTCCCAAAGTCCTTGTTCTGGAATGCCATCCTGTGGGGATAGCGTTGCCAAAGTTGGAGGAAAAAGACATGTAAAAAATAGACACACTACAATAGTGAGAGAGTTCGCATTTAAGCAAGAAAAAGCAGCCACTAAAAAGTTCTCTGGTGTTGGCTCCACATTTTGATCTTGCAAGAGCTGACTGGCTTGAGCAGACAAAGCCTTAATTTGTCCCCAAGTTGGCTTATGTTTCTTCCGAGATGCCCAGTCTCGATCCGTTTGAGGATTCTGCAGACTGAGGGAGAAGTTGGGTATTGGATTTTTCACTCTCCAAGGTTTTACACACTGCACTGGAATCCACACAGGTCCTGTTGGAGCAAGCACAGCAGCATATCCTCATCCCCATGTTAATAGAGGAACCGGACCATGCCTTTCAGGATTAAGTAACAATCTATACATTACTTGTGGCTGAGGATGACTCATTCTATGGCCAAAGTGATTATCCACTGAAGTAGATAAATTTTTTATATTAAGACGATTTAGTGTGAATAGAACTTTGTTCAGCCATTCCTGTTTCCCAGGAAGGCCTACGGGATTTCCCCCTGTTTGTTTATGTTTTTCCAAAGCTGATTTTAGGGTATGATTAGCTCGTTCTACAATAGCCTGCCCTGTGGAATTATAGGCAATGCCAAAAATGTGTTTAACTTGCCATTTCTCATAAAATTCAGCAAAGAGTTTACTACAATATGCTGGACCAGTATCTGTTTTTAAAGTAGAGGGTAGGCCCATAACAGCAAATGTTAGGATACAATGATTTATAACATGTTTTGTGGCCTCTCCTTTTTGCGGAGTAGCCCAAATGAAGTATCAATTGGAACCTGAAGATATTTCCAGGAGAAAAAAATCAAAATTGTATTCAGAGCAGACAAAGAAATGTAACTGCATAACTTTTATATGCAGATGAAAGATCACAACAATGAAAGGTAAAAATGCAGGAGCAGATCACCCGTTTACTTTAAATTTCTCAGAAGAGAAAGAAAAAAATGTTTAAAGTGAGCAGAAAAACTTCAGCTGCCTTTAATGATCCAAAAGGTCCTTCCGACCAGCCCTAAAAAGTTGGCTTCTCCAGCAAGCCGGCCTGGCCTATTAATTTTAACTCATTTTTAAAATTTGATTTCTTTTTTTGGATATATATTTAATTTCTTTTTAACTTTTGGGATATGTGTTTTTTAATGTTGTACGCCACCCTGAGTCCTTTGGGAGTAGGGCAGCATATAAATCCAATAAAAACAAAACAAAAACAAACAAAAACAAAAGTAAGGAGGGAAAGAAGGAGGGGGAGAATGCACAGAGGCATTCACAGGTATACACACACTCATAGTAAAAATGAACAGACACTCATTCTCCCCGCCTTTCCTGCTTCCCTCCAAAGAATGACCCAGAAGGAAGAGGGGGGGGTAATTCACGTAGCTGGATCCCTTCGCTTATCACTCCCTGGGGCATCAGGGACACATACTCACATTCATACTGCAATCAGACCTTCATGCATGCTCATGCCAACCAATCATAAGCATTTCAGGAAGCTTTTTTTCATAAGCCACCAAGCTTCATTTTCTTTTATTAGAGGATCTCACCCTCCCTTCAGGTTTGGAAATGATAACACACATGCATACACACACATACCATTAAACAACCTTGCAACTTACTGTTTCTTTATATGAAAGGAAAAAAACCTACATTCATACCAACTTTTACTATCAAAATACTCACATTTGCACTGCAATCATTAATTTCACATACAAAAGTCCCATTTCATTCTTTCTTCATGCAAAGCAGTTATTACAATTATTTCAGGGAGCTGTACATAAGCCAATGAGCTCCATTTTCTATTATTAAAGGATCTCAACACACATACACATACATGCACAAATACCATGAAACAACATTTTCATGCCTGGGGGAGGTCCTGACATCTATCCACCCAGACTAATTTTAATGCATTGTTTATTTGGTCAAATATTTCCTTCTGCGCTGCTGTCAATTGTATTAAATCAGAAGGATTATCTCTTAGTTTTAATGCACCAAATAAATATTGGTAGAAAGACCCACATATGGGCGTAACCAGTTAATTGAACCTAAAAGCTGTTGTAATTTAACATATGACAATGTATCCTCTATTTTTAATTGTGGAATTTGTGGGTGTGAATAAGTCTGTAATAGCTTATGACCTAAATAAAGAAAAGGTTCTTTAACTTGTACCTTTTCTGGTGCTATTTGCAATCCATAAACTGCAAGATCTTGAGTCAAGTCAGGTAGCCAATTTTTGCTACACCCAAGAATCCTCCTTATTTAAAGTCATGGGCATATTTGTTTCAAATTGTATCATTATGACTCCTTCATAATCAGAATCTACAACCCCGGGGATTACAAAAATCCCCTGTTTACCAGTGGATTAGCAGACAAGAGACCTTTCAATTGAGATGGCGTTATGATAACAACTCCTGGAAGACACACATTTGTCTTCCTGATTAATTAAATCAATTCCTGCACTGCCTTTTGTGGCTCCTTTGTAATTATTAACTGTAGAAGCGGAAATTTGGCCTGGGCTCTTGAGTCATCGGATGGTAGCCAGAAATCAGCAATTTTGTTGACAAAAACTAAATCAAAACTGCCTTCTGGAAGCCAGGTTTCTACTTTAGGACCAATAGAGTAGGTTGGCCAGATAAATGTGCAGAGGGTTTTTTACTCAGGTTGAAGGCAAACCTTTAGTAGGAATTTCCTTCATGTCATACATGCACACACAAGGCAACACTCTCCTCCTCCCCCCAAAGGGGAAAAATCTATACTCACCTGAAGAGTACAATCTTCCTTCCCCCACAGAAAAGGCATTGTTGGAGGATTAGAGGTAAAGGGGCGTGGGGGGGGGGGTAGATAGCTTGCAGGCAGAGTTTGAAAAATAAAACCTCAGTTACTAAACAGATAAACAGATAAACATTATGGGGATATCACAGATGAGAAATGGGGTCTGGATTCACATGCTTCAGGAAAGAAATGAACAGGTAAAATCATTTAGACACACAATCCTGGGTTGTTACTTTAAGGTATAGGGAAGGAAGGAAGGAAAAAAACTTCTCTGTACTCTGTTTCTGCTGGCCAAACAGACACAAAGTAAAGACTCCCATCCCCTTCACTCAGTTTTCTGGGCCCAACAAACTGAGCGAAGGCAATTTCTCCCAGTTTACTCTTTTCTTTCTTTGAATAATTTAGAATTCTTGTCTTTTTGGATTGGAGACATTTTAGTTACAATTACCTTGAGGGTGCACAAAGACTTAGACATACATTTACACAAAGACAAGGAGAAAATAAGAGGAGGGAAAAAGAGACCTCTCAGGTTTACACATCCTAGTCATTCCCAGCACAAATCTGTTAAATGAGGGAAGGCACAAATCTTAACAAACAAACCATGTGGTTACATAGAAGACAGAGAAAGAGACAAACAGACAAGAGAAAGAAAGAAGAAACCATAACATTTTCCCTTTTCTTTTATACAATACAATGCAATGCAATGCAATGCAATACAATACAATACAATAGTAGAGTTGGAAGGGACCTTGGAGGTCTTGTAGTCCAACCCCCTGTCTAGGTAGGAAACCCTATACTGTTTCAGACAGATGGCTATCCAACATCTTCTTCTTTTTTTTGAACAAATTTTTTTATTGGTTTTACAAAATTTTTAGGAAAAAGGGTAGTGGAAAGGGGTACAAATTATGGCAGCTACATTGTGCAGAGAATGGCACTCCCCCCGACTCTCGTAATTTTCACTTGTTAATACATTAAGAAAAATACTACTTAACAATTTTTGACAGCATATTTTACCTTATATCTTACAATATTTTCAATCTATTTTATATCCAACAGAAAGAAATTCCGTGTATCAGCAATTGCAGTGTTTTTCTAGCTCACTTTTGTGATCTAGGTTTTCTCGATGCTGCCTCTCCCCCCCCCCCCCAGCAAGGCTCTGGCACCTCCCGTGTCCTGCGTGTCCTGTACAGTGTCAACAGCTTTATCTAGGAGAGCATTGTTTTTTTCCATGAAGGCCTCCGCCTCCATAGTTGTATTAATTCTAACTCTACTGCCCTCCCAGAATATCAACATACCTTGTGGCAGAAGCCATCGAAACCAAACCCCTTTTTCAAATAGTTTTTTCACTAAAAATGAATATTTTTTTATTTTATCTCTGACTTTCTTTGGGATTTGTTTCAGGATGACTATCTCTCTCTCCTTGTATTTTAACATTTGCCCCCTTTGTGCACTCAGAATCTCATCTCTTGTAGTCTTTCTAAGAAATTTAATATGAACCTCTCTTGGAACATTGTGTGTTCTAGCATAAGCTGAATTGACTCTATAGATCAGGTCAATATCCCACCCCAACTGCTGTCTGTCTTTTTTGATGTATTCAGCGAGTAAGTTTGTCATAATCTCCCTCAAATGTTCATTATCAAACTCAATTATATTTTGAAATCTAAGGAAAAAAGACATCCTTTCAAATTCTATTTTTATCTGATGGTTCTCAAGTTCTTGGTTTCCTCTCTGGACCCCCCCCCCCTCACCTCCCTTCTCATCTCAGCCGTCCCCTCCTCCAAAAGTTCCAGTCTCTGTGAATTTTGAGCCGTTCGGTTTTGGTTCTCTCTGAGTTGTTCATTCATTTCTTTCAGTTGATTTTTCAATTCCTCCTGCCCCTTTAAGATCTTTTGAAGCAACTGCTGGGTTAGGTCCTCCTCAGGGGGTTTTTGTAATAGAGATGTTAATGTCTGTTGTCCACTGGGGCTGGACGTTGAAGATGTTGGAGCAGAGCCAGCAAAGCCTGGTTTCCCAGGTGGAGGTCTTTTTGGTGCCATCTTAGTAAAGAGAAACTCAGCGGTGTTTGTGTCCTTAAGGTAGAATGGCAATGGTGAACAGGGGATAGTCGAGAGGGCGCACGAGGCAGGGAATCCAGACAATAATAGAGACCTTTTCTATAGTTCAAATCCAGACAATAAAATCCATCAGTCCAAGTCCAAGTTACAGTATTTCAAGAGATATTTCTGGGTGTCACGGAGACAAAGACAAAATGCCAGCAATTTCTGTGGGTGGAGTCAAATTTCAAAGTGCATAAAGACAACGGAAGTGTGCCATCTTGCCTTGCCAGCACGGGATCAAAAGGCAGCAAACTAAAAGTTTTCAAAAGTTTTCAAAAAGAACAGATCATCACTTCTCTTTCACAATTGCAACAGGGTATTCACCTGCTTGCTTGCTATGAGTGTGATTTCATTTTAAAACTCTCCCCCCTCTCCTCCAGGGGCAGAGAGCAATCCAAAGCCGCCCATCCAAGTGGGGGGGAAATCCCCCTCCCTCCAATCGCACTTCCCAGAAACCGATTGAAAGTCTTTAAAACGCTGTCAATCCTTCACCAAACAGTCAAAGAAAGGAGTCAGGGAGGATTTCCATCTCACCACCTCGCAGCTGCAGCCTTCAAGTTGCTAGATTCATCCGGCAGCCCTGTTGCGAAAGCGCACGGAAGCATAGAGCTCCCGCGCACCCCCTTTTTCCTCCTGGCACCTAGGGCAATGCCAGGAGCCCCCCGCGGTCGCTGCCAACACAGGGGACACCCAGCTAGCCGCCCCCTTGGCTGGGCGCCCCTACAAGGCACCCAGTGCCCCCCCCCCCGATCAAGGAGGAGCCCACCAAGAGCGCACAGGGCGAGCGGAACGTGCCCGTCGCTCTTGGGAGCTGGAACCGGAAGTCCCAGCTATCCAACATCTTCTTAAAGACTTCCAGTGTTGGGGCATTCACAACTTCTGGAGGCAAGCGGTTCCACTGATTAATTGTTCTGTCAGGAAATTTCTGTTCAGTTCTAAGTTGCTTCTCTCCTTGATTAGTTTCCACCCATTGCTTCTTGCTCTACCCTCAGGTGCCTTGGAGAATAGTTTGACTCCCTCTTCTTTGTGGCAACCCCTATATAAGTAACTTTATATAGCCAAATTAATTTTCCTGCATCATCTTTCAGCAAAGCTCATTTTTCTACATATCTATTTTGCTTCCTTTTTTTTTCTCATTCTGGCCAGGACAGGTATCTGCTTTTCACCCCAGGCCCTCAACAGCCCCCCTAGGGGGGTTTCCGTGGCCACCAGCGAGCTACCGTTTCCCAAGATCCCGCTCAGATGTGGGGCTCACTTCATCCTAGCCGGGCTTGCCACTTCGTATTCCCCTTTATTTACAACAGACATCAATGCTTTATGATAATCTGCATTAGCATGTTCATAAGCTAGTCATTTCAGCAATTCCCCACTAGCTTCTTCATTATCTATTTGCCATTGGATGGCTTCTTGTAATTTATCAGTAAAATCAGGATAAGCCTCTCTTTGGTATTCTGAATTCCAAACTACATATTGTGCGGGTGTGAGAAGCATTCTTAACAAATCTTTCCAGTCTTGTGGGATTAACTGATAACCATTAGAAACCGTTTGTACCACTGGGAAGGCTTGAAGCCCTCCTGCAAGTTCTTGTCCTGTGAGATTTCTTTTTTTTTTCTTGTTCTAGAAATCCTGCTCAAACTGCTCCAATTGGCTCCTTTGTAGAGACAATTGATATTGGAGCAGTAAGGGAACTAGGTTCTACTGGCCTCAATGTATTTGCAGCCGGTAAAGCTAGTTGAAAATAAGGAGGGAGAGCAAATTCCTCCTCTGGGAGGGAATAGAGCGAAGAGGAGGGTGCCTTGAAGTCGAATTTATGATTCCCCATCTTCTCTATTATATCCCTGCATTGTTTCCACAACAATAAATGTTGAACAGGAGCACGTGGCTCGGTATGCAATTGTTTTCCAATTTTTATCCAGTTCCCTAATTCCCAAGTACCTGCCTCGGGATACCAGGGACATTGACAACCTATTTCACCTACTAAGTTTTCTAACTTACATAGACTAACTCCTGTCACTTCATTACTGCAGCTTTTTTGCATGAACCTTCTGCGGAGCTGACAGTTCCCCCTCCACACTCACGAAAAATTGAGGGCAAAGTTCGCTGTGGTGCACCTGGGCTCGTCTGGCCGAATGAGTAGGAGGATATCACGTCGGGGTCACCAGATGTTGGTGACGTAGAAAAGCAGATGCAGACAGGAGTAAGGTTGTGCTGGGAAGGCCAACCGATGGAAGGCACCCCGAAGGGCACCCACCCAGAGCATTGTTTGGGACTCCCTTTTATTGAAAAACTTCTCAGAATAGAAAAAGCTCATTGGACAGAAAATACACTTGGCAACTATTGATTGCTTTACAGATGCATGCTTTCCTCAGGAACACCTTTTGGACACTTCATGATCACTTCATGATATAGATATGTGACTCTCTACTTAGTTAATATTTTGCTGCATGGAATGTGATGTCTATGTGTAAATTCCATTGTCTCTTTTTTGTAAGCAAAAGAGATTAACCGGCAAAGGATTAAGAGAGGAAGGAATGTGGATTTTGACTGATTTAATCAATGTGGTTTGCCAACTACTGATTAATCAATTAACCCTACACTGCAGATAGTGGAATTGCCGCCAAGGCCAACTGTCCGCCATACCAACCTGATGATGGTTTTTGAAGATGCAACCCATATGACACCTGTGGGGTGTGCGGATTGGACTGGGGGATGGGGTTACCAGGGGGAGGGAGTTGGGTCATATATTGATATCTATGATTACACGCGCTTTTGCCTCAGATCTTGCTTTGCCTAGCTGCTATCTATTCATAACCAGTAAAAGTACTCTTAATTCTGAAAAATGGAGTTGAGTGGTTTCTTTCTTGGTTACTGATGGAGGCTGCCCTGACATTAAGCAAGATCGCAGTTTCTCATTCAACCCGGAGTTAACACCTTCTGAGGGGAGTGCAACAAAACCCCAAACTTCAAAAAAATGTCCCACCCAGGCAGCAACCAGGAGGACGACATGGGAGCGGCTGCACCCTTGTGCTCTCTGGAAATGGAGCGAATGGCTGTACTACACTTGGAAGAACAATCCGTTCACCCCAGATGGACATTGGGAGTGGGACAGAAGTATGATTCCGAGGAAACTCCGATTGGGGTCACCACAAGGAGACAGAGGCGAGCAGCCGCTTCTTGGCAGGACGTCGAGGAGGAGAACCTTATGATGTCCCAGGCCATGAAACTCTTTGAAGAGGCTTGGGAGAGGCGACGTTTATGTGAGAGTGGTCCTGAAAGAGAAGATATTCTCCCAGAAACAGAGGAGAGACCTGCAGAGGGTCTGTTCTGCCCGAGAGAGACTCGGGGGGGGGGGCAGATGATGGTGATGATCAGGATGAACGAGCCCCAATCCCAGTAGCAGCGGCAGCCAGAGCCATCCCAAGAGGATCCATCCCCCCACAGATGCCAGATGGCCAAAGTTCTTCCACCTGGCATGAAATTTGGTGGAGAATCAAAGAATCTTGGATTTTTCCTCATTCAAGTATGGAACTACATGCGTCAATTTGGCGAACACCTCCCTACAAAAGAAGCCAAGGTAAGAGTCGTTACCATGGCATTAGAAGATAAAGCAGCAGCTTGCATGGTTGCCCTGCATAACGCTGACTCCCCCCTACTGAGAGACTATAACAGATTTATGGCGGCCCTGAGGAAACGCTTTGATGATCTGCTCACAGAGCAAAAAGCTAGAAATAAATTTAAAACCCTTACCCAGGGGACCAGGCCAGTTGCTGAATATATACAAGAATTTCGTGAATTGTCTGTTTATATGCAGAGTTGGTCTGAACAGGCCCTGTTGGATGGCTTCATGGATGGTTTAAACAAAGATATATACCAGAACTGTGTAAACAGCCCTGCCCCCCGCACATTGCAGCCCTGGTATGAATTGGCAGCGGATGTGGAAATTGATTTAGCCCGAGACAAGTACCGTGATGACAGTGAAAAAGAGAAGGCTACTCCCCCCCCAAAAAAAAACCCAAGGAGCTCCAAAAGGAGAGAAAAATTGGTGTACTAGCAAGCCCGTGCCATCATCTGTTTCCGTTGCAGGAAGGAGGGGCACAGAGCAGCAAACTGCCGCACCAAGATGGGACCAAAGCCTTATGCTGGGGGAGAGAGTAAACCAGACAAACAGCCCCGGAAAAGAAGGGAGACCACCATGAAAGAGTTGGAGCCTACTGCACAGTTCCGTCCTACTCCAGGGGAGGAGGAACCATCCTCCTCATTGGAGGAAAGTGAAACCGAATCTGACGACAAACGTCTGATAAGTTCCCGATCGGGCCCCATGACTATCCCAGTAGAACCCACACATCAGTGGAACCCACACATCAATTGGAGAAAAGGGTGGTTGCGCATCCAATCCGCTACACCCCCTGAGGGAGAGCTGGGGGCTCCCAAGCCTGTTAATGCTAAATCTAACCTAGCAGCCACAGGGCAAGAAAAAGTTGAGGGGGAGGAGAAAATCCCAAAAGAATATTGGGACCTAAAGAATGTTTTCAGTGAGAAATCCTCTGATAAATTACCCTCTCACTGCGCAACAGATTGTAGTATTGATATCCTCCCGGGGATAAAACTTCCAAAACCCCAAATCTACTCAATGACCCCTCGTGGAATAGATGAATTACGGAAGTTTATTGACAAAAATTTACAAAGGGGGTTTATTGAACCTGCCAGGCCCCGAGTGGCTGCTCCAGTGTTGTTTAGAGAAAAGAAAGATGGCTCCTTTTGTCTCTGTGTGAACTATAAGAACTTAAATGCAGTTTCTGTACATAATGTTTACCTCCTCCCTCTGATGAAGGACATGTTGGCCAAATTGGGTAAAGGGAAGATTTTAACGAAATTGGATCTAAGGGAGGCTTATTACAGAGTCAGGATTAAAAAGGGAGATGAATGGAAAACTGCTTTCAACTGCACACTTGGTTGTTTTCAATTCCGAGTACTCCCTTTTGGCCTACAGGGGGCACCAGCAGTTTTCATGCAACTAATAAATGAAGTTTTGCATGACTACCTGTACAAGGGCGTGATGGTCTATATTGATGACATCCTTATTTACACCGAAACACGTGAAAAAACATGTGATATTGGTGTGTTCAGTTCTCAAAAAACTCAGCACGGCGGAGCTTTATGCCAAATTGTCTAAATGTGAATTTCATCAGGAAAAAAATGACTACCTTGGTTATCGCATCTCCAACAATGGCATCGAAATGGACTCAGCTGAAGTCCAAGCCGTCACCGAATGGGCACCCCCCCTTCACCTGCAAACAATTACAAAGTTTTTTGGGATTTGCGAATTTTTATTGTCAATTTATTCCCTCCTTCGCCAGCATTGCGCTACCCATTACAAATCTCCTAAAGTCAAAAGGGGAGGCCAAACCCAAACCGGGGAAGCCATTAAAATGGACTCTGGAATTTCAGGTCACATTCGAAAAACTGAAGCGACTCTTTGCAGCTGAACCCTTTTTGAAACACCCGGACATGGATGCACCATTTATCATTCAAGCTGACACTAGTGATGTAGCAGTAGGGGCAGTGTTACTTCAAACGAACACTGACGGGAACCTGCAGCCTTGCGCTTATACCTCCTAAAAACTGACAGAGACGGAGAGACGATGGGCTATATGGGAAAAAGAAGCTTTTGCTGTCAGGTGGGCTTTGATGACCTGGTGAGATTTCCTTGAAGGAACTAAACACCCTTTTGAGGTGTGGACTGATCACAAGAATCTGGAGGCATTAAAGACCCCTCGAAAGCTGTCTCCTAAACAAATGCGTTGGGCGCAACATTTCAACCGATTCAATTTCACCCTAAAGTACATCCCTGGAATTAAGAACTTCATGGCTGATGCATTATCCAGTCTCCAACAATACAATAGTTCGAAGCTAAGTGTGATTCTTCCAGTCATCCCAGCGAAGAGTCTTGCTGCCCCAATGGTTACCAGAAGCCGAAGCAACTCTAATTTGGAGGTCACAACAGACCTCATCTGCAAACTCAAGGAAGGCCTTGATCCGATGACTGGTTTAAGGAACATTCAAATGAATGCACCATGAAAGATGAATTGGCTTGGATAGGTGCTAAATTGTATGTTCCTGCAAGCATGAAGTCTTTTGTGCTACAACGAGCTCATGATTCCCGCATGGCAGGCCATTTTGGGTTTGTGAAAACTCTGCATCTCATTAAAAGACAATTTTGGTGGCCATCTTTGAAAAAAGACATTGAGTCGTATGTGGCCAGTTGCCCCATATGTGCTGGCGCTAAGCGGCCAACAGGAAAGCCCCAAGGCCTGCTTCAAGGTGTAGCCCGTCCTGAATCCCTGTGGAAGGAAATATCAATGGATTTCATTGTTGAATTACCGTGGTCTGGGTCGTCACGGACTTGTTCTCTAAACAGGTTCATTTTGTGCCTTGTTCCAAGATCCCTTCAGCTAAATTTTAGCTAAATTGTTTATTACACATATATACCGTTTGCATGGGGTGCCGGAACGCATACTTTCAGATAGAGGGGTACAGTTCACCTCCCTCTCTGGAAGGAGTTTTTGAAGTTGATTGGTTCCGCCCAGGGGTTAAGCTCCGCCCACCATCCGCAGACTAATGGGGCATGTGAAAGGACTAATTCTGTTTTGGAACAGTACCTCCGGTGTTTGATCAATTATCAGCAGGATAATTGAACTGAACTGTTACCACATGCTGAAGTAGCGTACAACAACTCTGCATAGCAGCACTCGTTTCACCCCTTTTAGAGTTGTGTTTGGGCAGGACTTTGTACCTATCCCAGAATTACCCCGTGAAAAGCCACAAGTTTGTCCCTCTCTGAGTGGAGTGACCAGCTCCAACAAATCTGGCCCATAGCCCGAAATAAATTGGAAGCTGCTCATCTGGCACACAAGAAACAAGCTGACAAAAAGAGGGTGAAGGAAAGGGAGTACAAGATTGGGGATCAAGTTTTTCTGTCTACTAAGTTTCTCCAAACCACCCAGAAGTCAAAGAAATTGGGGCCTAAATTCGTTGGTCCGTTTCCTATTGTGAAGGTCATTAATCCTGTTTCTGTACAGTTGGAATTGCCAAAGTATCTCAACCGTATTTACCCCATGTTTCATGTTAAACTTTTGAAACCAGTGCACACTTCCTCTGTTCGGACACCCATACCTCCACCTCCTGCCCCTCTTCTCATTGAGAGAGAGCGGCATTTTGAGATCAAAGAGATTTTGGACTCCAGGAAACGTAGGAATCAGATTCAATATCTGGTCTCCTAGAAACATTTCCCCCCTCCCAAGCTGAATGGGTTGATAATTCCCATGTTAGGGCTCCTAGACTTTTGCGGAAATTCTACTCTACCTATCCCGATAAACCCTAACTCATGTTGACCTATATATGTTTAAACTGTCTTGTTCCTGGTTTTTTTCTCTATGTTTTTTTCTTCCAGGGATGATCTCCTTTCCTGACGGAGGGCCGGATGTCAGCCTCTGCTTTGCTGCTTGCTTTCAGCTGCCATTGAAATGGGGAGGGGGGATGACATGGTATTTGGGAGGGGAAGCTTCAGCACAGGAGTGAATGGAGAAGGGAGTGTTTTTCTCACCATCTACTGTGCATGCTGAAGATAGTGGAATTGCTGCCAAGGCCAACTGTCCGGCATACCAACCTGATGATGGTTTTTGAAGATGCAACCCACATGAACACCTGTGGGGTGTGCGGATTGGACTGTGGGATGGGGTTACTAGGGAGAGGGAGTTGGGTCACATATTGATATCTATGATTATGCGCGCTTTTGCCTCTGATCTTGCTTTGCCTAGCTGCTATCTACTCATAACCAGTAAAAGTACTCTTAATTCTGAAAAATGCAGTTGAGTGGTTTCTTTCTTGGTTACTGATGGAGACTGCCCTGACACTACCGGTGCCTGCAATTAGGCAGATCGAATTTCACCAGGCTCAAGGTTGACTCAGCCTTCCATCCTTCCAAGGTAGGTAAAATGAGGACCCAGACTGTTGGGGGCAATATGCTGACTCTGTAAACCTCTTCCAGAGGGCTGTAAAAGTACTATGAAGCAGTATATAAGTTTAAATGTTATTGTTATTGCTATCCCTGACACAGATGGTCAGCTGGATCATTGCATGACCGAGAATAACAACTGAACTCAGCCACTTTGAAGATTGTTCTCATGTTTATGCTAAACTCATTTATCTCCTATCAGTGTTTTGTAGTTCATGGATAGACCATGTAGAAGGCTGGTACACTCATAATGGTGATTTCAATATTCTCTTCCTTTTTTATGAAGAAATGAAACAGGTAAGATGTTTTTGTGTTGTGTAATGCAATATAAACAACCATCAAGCTTTAGAAATGATAGTACGTGTACCATATTTTCCAGAGTATAAGACACTCTGATATATAAGATGCACCTAGCTTTTGGGGAAGAAAACAAGGGGGGGGGACAGCAAACAGTACAGACGATATACATTGTTTGTGGTGTTACATTTCAGACTATACTTGTACAGGTGGTGTTAATATTGATGTGGCTTTCTGAAAGTATACATTATTCTCTGCTATTTAAAAAAAGATACAATAGCACTGGGCCACTTCAGATCAAGCATTTATTTAAAAAAAATTCTTCATTTTGTTATGTTGTCTAGAATAATAGCCATAGCCTATTGCCACCTTCGCAAGCCCCATTTTCCCATTTTGCTGCAAGGAGGTAAACTGCTGAGAGGCAGAGGCAAAATAGTGGGGGCTGGTGGGTGGGCAGGGCTACATTTGGTGTATAAGACGCACCCAAATTTTCACCTCTTTTAGGGGAGAAACGTGCATCTTATACTCCAAAAAATACAGTAAATAACTTATTCCAATAAGTTATTTAGGGAGTAGCAGAGGTGACCACAGAGCCACTCTTGGTTATTTCTGTGATCTCCCAGACGACTGGTGAGATGTCTGAAGAAAAATAAGTTAGTGTCTCTCCAAAAGGAAGGAGGAGGATGCAGGAAAATACAGTGTTGTCAGCTTGCTATCAAAAAGATTAATAAAATTAATTAATAAAATGTGTATTTATGAGTACTTACCTTGTCATGCTAGAATTCACAGAATGCTTCTCTTGTAAATGAGTACGGCAAAACAAAGTTCATCTAATTTTTGATAGACTTGGTAGATAAGGGAAATCCAATAAGCACAATACACCTTAATCAGCAAAATCTTAGCCAAAGTTTTTCATAATATTTTCCATAATATTTGGCTCAGAAGAGATTGACTCAACAACATTTCCCATCGTTTCTCCATTATTATGGATGAACTAATATAAAGCTCTATCAAATTACAGGACCTGAGAAGTTCTGTACTGAAAATATGCAACTTCGTAGGCAGAGAACTAAATGAAAAGAAGGTGGATGATGTGCTGGATAAAGCTACATTTGATTACATGAAGGAGGAGTCTAGAGCAAATTACACGTTATTGCCTCCTGGGATTCTAGATTTCAGCAAAGGAGACTTTCTTTACAAAGGTTGATCAGTAATAATTCATACTCTGGGTTCTTGGAATGTGCCACCCTTCATCTGAAACCAGGGCTGCCATCTTCATCTGAAAGGCGCTTTCTAAAATGGTATGGATATGTCCCAACAGTGTCTCTTTCTGGGGTCTCTCCATGATGTTGTGTTTGCCTCATCATCAGCTTACATTTGAGGCAGACATAAGCTTTTCTTAGTTGTGCCAATGTTGGTGTTCTATTCACCCAAACAAATTTCTGATGTGGATATAATCCAACCTGTTTCAATTATCATTCTATTGGTCGCACAATCTGATCCTTTCATTTCTCTTAAGCATTGGGCCGACTGGGTGAACTCAAGATCATTTAGAACCTCACTGGGAGACTATTGATTCCATGATTACAGTGAAGAAGAGGCCTCTTTCCTCTAAAAGCAGCATGGCAGCAGAGCTTTGGTTTCCAAAGTTGCAGCTGAACAAATCACAAGACTTCTGGAACACTATCCTTTGGACGAATGAGACCATAGTGGAGATGTTTGGCCATAATATCAAGTGCCACGTTTGACAAAAACCAAACATGGATATCAGCACAAACATCTTATACTAACCATCAAGCATGGTGGCGCAGGGGGGATGATTTGGGCTTCTTTTGTAGTCACAGGACCTGGACACATTGCAGTCACTGAGTTGACTATCAACTCCACTAAATACCAAAGAATTCCAGAGTCACATGTGAAGTCAGCGGTCTCACAGCTAAAGATTTGCCAAGATTGGGTTAAGCAATAGGACAATGACCCTAAGCACAACAGCAAAAATACCACATAATTGCTGGAAAGGAAAAGAATTAAGGTGTTGCAATGGGCCAGTCAAAGTCCAGACCTCAACCTGATTGAAATGCTACAGTGGGACCTCAAGTTAACAGTACATAAAAAAATGCTCACAAACTTCAATTATGTAATGTTGTAAAGTAATGTTGGAAAGAATGGTGGGCCAAATTCTTCCAAAATGGAATGAAAATTCTTCCAAAACTATTGAATCGTAAGTTTAAAGACATAGCTTCTCCATTTTGGATTCTTTTTATAAAATAAATCAGGACATGGTGTCATATTATGTTATTCATCTGAGATTGTATTTACTTACTTTTAAGAACTGCTAAGGAGCAGATTTTTACTATGTTCGCATACATAAAACCATGGAACTCAAGCAGGCTATACGTCCTGTTTACATGACTGTATATACATTCAAACAATAACTTGGTCACAGAAAAATGTGTAAGACTGACCATTTTGGTGACAGGATGACATAAATAGCCTCTAGTTTAATTGAATAAAAAAACTGTTGACATATTTTTAACCATTGTTTCCCAGGCATTGTTGGGGACTGGAAGAACCTCATGACTGTTGCCCAGAGTGAAACGTTTGACCGTGTCTTTAAGGAGAGGATGGAAAAGCTGCCCTTCAAGTTCTGCTGGGATATTCAGGAGGATCCATGAGCCTATGTCCAGCTCAGTGGAGGAAAATAATATGTAATATAAACTTTCAAATGGCTTGAATCAGAGATGACCTTCCAAGAATGGTCTTTATGTAATCTTGTAATTTTCAATTCTCAATTGAAGTGGATCGGGGGCAAGGCCGGAGCTGGGAAATAGAACCCCAACCTGGCCGAGGTGGGTGGTGCCTTCAGGGCCTCAGGGAATGGCGCATCTTGGGCCCTCAGCCCCTGACCTAAAGCGAAGGGTGAGAGGAGAACATGCTTACTTACCTTTGATGAGATGAGGAGAGCGGGCAAAGTGCAGAGGCAACTGGAGATGTGCGTAGCTGGGCCGTGTGGTGAAGCAAAGGCAACATATAGGACTGGTATGGCGGGGCGAGAGTCGGGTGGGTGGGTGGGTGAAGCAAGCATTGATTGGGCGGCCTGTGGGTGGATGGGGCAGGGTGAGCGAATGGTGGGTGGGTGGGGCAAACAAGCACCAAGAAAAAATATAACAAGAACAAATACAAAATCAACAGTTAGACCCATTTATTATATTTTCAACTTCCCAAAAGATATATATTGCTTGTTTGTAAAGGTTGTTTTTTGTAAGGCTGGCATACTCAGGATACTACAAATCTTGGCACTTCATGGTTGGGTTCGGGTTAAGATTGGGGAAAAAGGCATATAACATACGTCTCATCAGATTATATTATTTATTATTTGAACAAATTCATATAGCCACCCAACTCATATAGACTGCCTACAGGTGTCTTCCAACATTAAAACAGTGTAAAACCTATATTTCCTCCATCCACCGCAGTGACAATTGAACTGTGGGCAGTTGGCAGAATTAGCTTGCAATACCGCATTCTAATCACTGAACCATCCTGAATTTGAATGCTTGGAAAAGCATAATAAAACATCCCCTGGATTTTATGAGAGCTTTTGATCAAACCTCTGATACTGAAAACACATATGCCAAACCACCCAAACCACCTCCACATTCACAATGATGTAGACCAGGCATGAAATCCTCTTACCTTCACTACCACTTTGGAACCGGGAGGGCATGCGTGCTTGCCTGTCCCTAATGACGTCTGGGTGGGTGGGCGGAGCCTCCTGCTGCCGCTAGCAGTTCACCTGAACCCGGGCAAATGGGCAGAATACCACCTCTGGTATAGACCCCATCAAGTTTCTCCATGAAAATATCCATGAAGCTGACAGTAACATAGAAATTATTTATCATGGCCTTCTGACCCCGTATTGATTATGTCGGTCAGAATGTTTGTGCAACCATCGTATCTGAACTAATAAAGTTTAAAGTGCCAGCTAAATGTTTGCCAGCATCTATTTGAATAAATGAGAAGCTACACAAAATTAGGATAGACACCATCATTACAACTATTAACAATTAAATGTATTGACCATGGCTGCATTTGCAGAAAACAAGTTGTCATCAGTGTCCACACAAATCAAGGTCAATTAGTTCAATTAAAAATTGCAACATTGCACAATAAAATAATTCCTTACATAGCCTGAAACATATTTCATGCAGGGGTTTTCCCCATAATGAGGTACTCTTCCCTTTGGAGGGAAGTCTTATGTAAATTTATATATGGAAATTGGGATTGGGATTCAGGTATGAAAATAATAATGTAATAACATTGTTCTGGCTTCATCTCCTATTGATGAATCCGTAATTCTTCATACAATGATACATTACAAATACTTGGCATGTAAATCAGAAGTGCTTTTGTATTTTTAAAGCATACTGATTTTTACAGCAACCCTTCAATAGATTTATGGATACAGTGAGACAAGAGTGATAAAAGTCTACATATGCTAAGAAAGCTTTACATTTGCAAATTAGGTTATTACTCAATCGTGTTCGATGTCCTCTCTTGCTCATTTTAGGAATACAGAAGTTCTGCTGACACAATGATTGACTAAAGATCATACTTCTTAAGTATTTGAGCACTCGACTGGAGTATAAGAACACTGACAAACCATTGCAAATAAGCTGGCTTAAGGACATGACAAGACTGACTGTCAGAGTTTATATAGATAAGGTAAGGTAAGAAAAGAATTGCAATTAGTATGTTTTTAACATTGTAATTAAAACTTTCTCTTCTACACAGAATGTTTAGATTCCAAGAAGAACAGCAAATTTACTCTTTCCAATGGAATCATTTATCAATGAAAATTGAGTTCATGGAACTAATGAATTAATTAAGGAACCTAATGTAATTATATATATAATATATCTCCTTTATGTGAGCAGATTTCATGATTTTTAAAGAACTGAATTAATACAATATTGACCATAAATGTAAGAAATATTGATAATTGCTCTATTATTACATCTACAGCTGAAGCAATGGAGCCAGAGGATGAGTCCCTGTATAAATACAAAGGACTCTATTTCGTAACTGGTGTGTCCTCACCTGAAAATTTAGATTCACTGGACAGTTTGGAAATCAGAGATGATGATATATTCATAATCACATATCCTAAATCTGGTAAGTTCAAAGATGTCTTCCAAGAAAGAGTTAATCTTGTGTCCAATGTTGTTATTCAGTTCCTCGGTGTTTTGGTTGCTGTGATGCTGTTGCTCTATAACCAGCTTTTAATATTTCGCATTTTATAAGAAGCTGGAAATGTAAGAGAAATAAGCTGCTATACTTCTACTTTCATTCTTTATATTTTACTCCACATTGGCTACATTGGTAACCTTGGCTAGTCACTCTCTCTCAGCCCAATCTACTCACAGGGCTGTTGTGAGGAAAATAGGAGGAGGAGGAAGTATTAGGTATGCTTGCCACTTTGAGTTAGTTCTAAAACTAAAAAAGACAGATGTGCAAATAAATAGTTATTTTCTCTCATCCATCCATCAGCTAAGTCTGTGAATTTTAGTAGACTTAATTGTCTTCAAGCATCTCTGAAACATTTGCTATTCTCCCTGATAGGAAGATTGGCATTGCATAAGTTCAACTTTCTCAAATAATGATGGGTGAATTAATTTAATTATTCCTTATTTGCAGGCACTATATGGACTCAGAATATTGTCAGCTTGATTGTTTATGAAGGACACCGAGATGGATCTGAAAATATTATCCTGATTGACCGAGCACCATTTCTGGAGTATAATATATTCCATGTAGATTAGTCGCCCATCACCTCGTGTCATTTGTTCCCATCTGCCCTACTATTTGGTACCCAAAGGATTACGAAAAAGAAGAGCAAAAGTAGGACATGTTTTGTTAACTTATGAGGTAGAGTGGGGAGCTGCCTGTGTTCTCTTTGTTTAGCTCTACGTCTGAATGTTGTATTAACAAACAGGCAAGATTACACAAACAAATATTACATTGTTCCAATATGTTGGAATAGCAAATTCTGAAGTGTGAGGGGGAAAAACACAAACAAAACAGTGTTAATATCAGGAGAACATGCCCAGCAGAAACAGCTAACAACCAAACTGAATATCAAACCCCTTAAACTTATTTTTCCCAAGGTGACACGCCCAGATAGATCGTAACACTTGGTGTTGCATGATCAGTTGCTATCTTAACATATCTGGAGGATGTCAAGTTGAGGGATGCTATTTTTAGCCTTCAAATGCCTTTGCAATTTCTACTCTCAGTCACTCATGCTTTAGTCAGTGGAAGCTTCACTGGTGCAAAATGCAGATGTAACTGGCATTGGTATATTCTCTAGAACTGCTTCAGAAACTGCATTGCTTACCAGTCTGCTTCTACATCCAATTCATGGTTCTGGTTTTGATGTTTAAACCCCTTCATCAGTTGGGAACATGTTATTTGAAGAACCTCCCCTACCCAGTTGCAGCTATGCATTGCATCAAGACCAGCAGGAAAGGCATGTCCAGGTACCATTAGCAAGGGAGATTTGTCAGGCAGGACCCAGGAGGAAAACCTTTTCTTCTGTGATGTCTGCCATATCGAAAATCATTCCCCCAAGTCGATGTTGGCCCCAATCCTGGTGGTCTGCTGGAAGGCTCTCAAACATGGTTTTGCTAACGAGCTTTGAGATCCCGTGATAGAATGGAGCCTGTTACATGAATGTACGAGAGTTACATGATGAACTCTCTGTACTCTTTGCTGTCAATCTGTGTTTTTTCTTGGTTTTGTCTTGCTTTTTTTGACTAAGTATTATCATCTTTCTCTTACAGATTATTTATGTGCTGAGAAATCCAAAGGATGTCTTGGTTTCTAGCTACCATTTTCAAAAAGGAACAGTCAAAATAGAAACCCCAAAAGACTTTGGTATGTTTTTTGAGAAGTTTTTGGCTGGCAAAGGTAAGAAGAAATTGTTCATGACAATGTTTTGTACATTTTTGTTTTGGACAAAAGACTATAAATATATTTCAATCCATTTCCCACCAAGAGAAAACAATCCACTCTCTCTCCTTACATAACAAATAATGATTCTCTATAGTCATCTAGTAATTTGTCCAAACTCTGCACAAATATTTTATAGTAGGAAGTATGCAGTTGTGGAATTCATTTTTTTTAAACTACCAGTTCGGTGGGCTTGGCTTGGTGGGCGTGGCATGGCTTGGTAGGCATGGCAGATGAAGTATACTGTAAAATCTCCATTCCCTCACCACTCCAGGGGAAGGTTATGGCAAAGTCCCCATTCCCTCTCTATCAGCTGGGACTCAGGAGGCACAGAATAGATGGGGGCGGAGCCAGTTAGAGGTGGTATTTACTGATTCTCCAAACTACCTTATTTTCCAGAGTATAAGACACATCTTTTTCCCACAAAAAGAGGCTGAAAATCTGGGTGTGTCTAATACACTGAATACAGCATTTTTTGCCTCCTGAAAACCCGGCCTCTTCACCAAAGTGGCTGTGTATCGCCTTTAGGAGGCATACAGAGTGCACATGGATACTGGGGAGGGCAGAAATAAGCAAAACCAGGTGATTGTTTGCTCAATTTTGCCCCCCCCCCAGCCCCCAGGAGCTCTCTGTAAAGGGTAAGAGAAAAGAGATAACCAGAGTTAGTTCTTTGAATATTTTAAGAAGTATAAAAAGATTAAACCAGATTGCTCCAAAGTTCCAAATAAGAAAAAGCAAAGAAATTAAACATTATAGCAGCATCTTAACAAAAATCCCCCCATAACAAGTTGGAGTATGTAACCACATTAGTTACAACTCTCATTTTTCTCTGTCCTCTCCACATTCAGTGATGTTGGGGAAGCCCCTCAGTTGTGCTCTTATGCTTTGATTTTTAAGCCCACCAGGATCACAATGGAGGAAACTCAAGCATTAACAATGTAGAAAGAGCTGAGGTGGCGCAGTGGTCACAATGCAGTACTGCAGGCTACTTCTGTAGACTGCCAGCTGCCAGCAGTTTGGCAGATCGAATTTCACCAGACTGAAGGTTGACTCAGCCTTCCATCCTTCCGAGGTGGATTAAATGAGGGCCCAGATTGTTGGGGCAATGTGCTGACTCTGTGAACCGCTTACAGAGGACTGTAAAAGCACTATGAAGCGGTCTATAAGTCTAAGTGCTATTGTTATTGTTATCCCTGACACAGATGGTCAGCTGGATCATTGCATGACCGAGATCAACCTATCAGTGTTTTATAGTTCGTGTTTTGTATTTCGTGACTAGAGCATGTAAATATTAGGGTAGCCTCTTCTAAACTATCATGCTTTGATCTTTAGCCCCACTAGAATCCTAAAGTTGTGGGGGAAATTCGAGCATTAATCTTTATATGTAACTCATTTCTCTCCTATCAGTGATTGGTAGTTCATGGCTAGACCATGTAGAAGGCTGGAATGCTCATAAGGGTGATTTCAGTATTCTCTTCCTGTCTTATGAAGAAATGAAAAAGGTAAAATGTGTTTGTGTTGTGTTGCGTTGTGCAATATGAACAATCATTAAGCACAGAAAGCTTTGGAAATGATGGGATGTGTAAATAACTTATTCCAATAGGGAGTAGCAGAGGTGAACACAGAGCTAATCTTGGTTATTTCTGTGATCTCCTAGAGAACTGCTAAACAAGTTCAGCAAAACAAAGCTGATCTAATTTTTGATAGACTTACTTAATAGATAAGGAAAATCCAATTAGCACAATGTACCTGCAATCAGAAAAATTTGAGCCATAGCCTATGATATTATATTATGTTGTATTGTATTGCATTGTATTGCATTGCTTTATAAGTATTAGTATAAATGTAAATATATATGAATATGAATATGAATATCATATTTTCCATAATATTTGGCTCAGAAGAGATTGATTCAACTCAATGGCATTTTTAAGAGAGGCATTTTTAAAATGTGCTTGGGAACTGGTCAGCCTCTGATGCAGCCAAGAAAACATGAAAACATTCACCAGAAGTCCCAAAGCAGCATTTTTTTTAAATTCATTGATATTGCTTCTATGTACAGTATTCATTTTAAAAATTACTTTATCTCAAGGTATTTTTTTCAGTAGGAAAATAATTAAAGTTTAATATGCAAGATATGTATAACAAAGAAATTATCATGAGAATTTCCCAAAGATATAAACAAAAAATTCCATTTTTTTCTCCATTGTTATAGATGAACTAATATAAAGCTTTATCAAATTGCAGGACCTGAGAAGTTCTGTACTGAAAATATGCAACTTCCTAGGAAGAGAACTAACTGAAAAGGAGGTGGATGATGTGGTGGATAAAGCTACATTTGATAACATGAAGGTGGATTCTAGAGCAAACTACACGTTAATGCATCCTGGGATTCTAGATTTCAGCAAACGAAACTTTCTTCGAAAAGGTAGATTAGTAATAATTCATACTCTGGGGCTTTTGGAATGAGCCACTCTTCATCTGAAACCAGGGTTGTCACCCCCACCTCAAAGGTACTTTCTAAAGTGGTATGGATATGTCCCAATAGCCTCTCTTTCTACTGTCTCTAAATGCTGTTGTGTTCGCCTCATCATCAGCCTACATTTGAGGCAGACTTAAGCTTTTCTTAGTTTTGCCAATGTTGATATTCTCCTGTTCTCCCAAACAATTTTCTGGTGTGGATATAATCTGACCTTTTTCAATGATCATTCTGTTGGTTAGACAATCTAGTGATTCTTTGGGAGTGGAATAGTTTTAGCTCATACTGACCACTTTAGGATGGTGGAGACACAACCTCTTCACTGTCTACCTTGGGTAATCTCCCACACCAGGAGTGTGGTGGGTCACATGGTTAGGATGTTGGGTTGAAAGTTAGCAAGCCCATGTTTGAAATCCGAGTGCTGCTGCATGGTGGGTTGAGCTCCTGTCATTCACTCTAGCACCTTGTTGGGAACTTGAAAGGAGCACCACTCCCAGGGCATCTCCCTGGAAACAGTGATATAACTGACTACTCCTTTCAACCTGGAAAGGTGAATCTACTTATTATCAACCTGAAAAAAAAGTCTCTCCAACATATGAATGCACTTTCCTCCAGTCTTAGAACTGTCTCCTCTAAACCAGCAGGGACCTATCCAATGATCAAAAAGCCATCAATCATTTCTCTTAAGCATTGGACCAACTGGGTGAACTCAAGATAATTTAGAACCACACTGGGAGACCATTGATTCCATGATTACAGTGATGAAGAGGCCCCTCTCTCTAAAAACAGTATTGCAGCAGAGCTTTGGTTTCCAAAGTTGCAGCTGAACAAATCACAAGACTTCTGGAACACTGTCCTTTGGACGAATGAGGCCAAAGTGGAGATGTTTGGCCACAATACAAATTGCCACGTTTGGCAAGAACTAAACATGGATATCAGCACAAACATCTTATACTAACCATCATGCATGGTGATGGAGGGTGGATGATTTGGGCTTGTTTTGTAGTCACAGGATCTGGACACCATGCAGTCACTGAGTTGACCATCAACTCCACTAAATACCAAAGTATTCCAGAGTCACATGTGAAGCCAGCGGTCTGACAGCTAAAGATTTGCCAAAATTGGGTCATGCAACAGGACAATGACCCTAAGCATACCAGCAAAAATACCATAGAATGTCTGAAAAGGAAAAGAATTAAGGTATTGCAATGGCCAGTCAAAGTCCAGACCTCAACCCGATTGAAATGCTACAGTGGAATGCTCAAGTTAAACAAGTAAACAAATGCTCACAAACTTCAATTAACCGAAGTCGTGTTGTAAAGAATAATGGGGCAAAATTCTTCCAAAATGAAAACACAATACTTTCAAAGTTATTGAATCTTTAGTTTTACAGACACAGCTTCTCCATTTTGGTTTCTTTTTATGAAATAAATCAGGACATGGTGTAATGCCTTGTTGTTCATCTGAGGTTGTATTTTCTTAAGCAGTTTAAGAACTGCTAAGGAGCAGATTTTTACTATGTTCTCATACATAAAACCATGGAACAGAAGCAGGGTATACTTCATGTTTACATGACTGTATATACATTAAAACACAAACTTAGTCACAGAAAAATGTGTAAGAATGACCAATGTTCCCTCTAATTTTTTTTCAGTGTGAGCAGAAAAGTATAGTGTTTGAGCGACACATTTTTATGCCTGAGCAGCACCTGAATTTTTTTCACAGGTGTCACCTAAGACAACAACAAAATCAGTATTATTTGAAACTCAAAGTTATGTTTATTCAAGGTACCCGCTTAATTAAAAGTGTTATATAGTATCACTTAGCAACGCTCCTGCTTAGCAACCAAAATGTTGGATCAGAAACTCTGGCATTTGAAGCACACAAGTCTTAAAGCTGTCCAGTTATAAGATCCTTGCATCCCTAACCCTTTAGGAAAAAAACCCCAAGGGGTCTTCAAACTTAATAGCTTTAAGACTTGTGGACTTCAACTCCCAGAATTCCTCCTCCAGTCATGTTGGCTCAGGAACTCTGGCATTGAAGCATGCAAGTCTTAAAGCTGACAAGTTGCAAGAGCCTTGCACCCTTAACCCTTTAGAAAAAACAAAACCCAGGGTCTTCAAACCTGACAGCTTGAAGACTTGTGGACTTCAACTCCCAGAATTCCTCCTCCAGTCATGTTGCGGTGACGTCATCTGCGTGGATCTGTTCCATCTTTGGTTTTTTTCACAGGGGGCAGGGCTGCTGCTGAAGATGCCGATGAGCCCCTGTGGCCCTTGCCGCCACCAGAATAGCAGCTGCCTCCTCTTCCTCATCCTCCTCCAACAGCACCACCACATTTGGAGTGAAGCCGCCAAAGCTCCCGCTGGCGCCCCTCTCCGTGGCAGCGGCGGCGGCCCCTCCCCGTGGCAGCGGTGGCGGCCCCTCCCCGTGGCAGCGGCGGTGACCCCTCCCCCTCTGTTTGGAGCACCTGAGTTCGGCACCGCGTTACCCCTGCTGCCCCCTCCTCCTCCGCCATGCTTTTGAGAAGCCATGAGGCCTTTTTCCCCTGCTGCGCCCCCTCCGCCGCCTTCCTACTGGCTTCCGTGGCCTCATGGCTCCTCAAAAACACAGCAGAGGAGGAGGGGACAGGGGTAACGTGGGGCTCAGCTCAGGTGCTCCGAACAGAGGGGGAGGCGCCGCTGCCATGGGCGGGGGCGCCGGCGGGAGCTTTGGCGGCTTCACTTCTCACTGTCAGGAAATCTGCCACAGCGTCGGGCAGCAAATGTGGTGCTGTTAAAGGAGGAGGAGGCGGCAGCAGATATTCCGGTAGTGGCAGGGGCTTTGAGAGTTTATTTTAGCCGTAGCGCTGGGCACAAGCAGCTAGGATTGGCCGCCCACAAAGGACCTCCCTGGGCTTGCTTTGCTGAACTAGCGTCAGTCGCCCCGCAGTCAACAAAACAAGTCCGGGGAGGTCCTTTGCAGGCGGCCAGTTCTAGCCGTCTGCAAAGGACCTCCTCAGCCTCCGGCGCCTGTGACAGTACAAAACACTGCGCAAGGTGTTTTCTTGCCACCTGCGCGGCTGTGCAGCCGCGCACCTTAGAGGGAACAGTTTTGGTGACAGGATGACATAAATAGCCTCTAGTTTAATTGAATACAAAAACTGTTGACATATTTTTAACCATTGTTTCCCAGGCACTATTGGGGACTGGAAGAACCACATGACTGTTGCCCAGAGTGAAAGGTTTGACCGTGTCTTTAAGGAGAGGATGGAAAAGCTGCCCTTCAAGTTCTGCTGGGATATTCAGGAGGATCCAGAGCCTATTTCCAGCTCAGTGGATGAAAATAATGTGTGATATAAACTTTCAAATGGCTTGAATGAGAAATGACCTTCCAATAATGGTCTTTATTTAATTGTAATTTTCAATTCTCAACTCTGCAGGGATTATAGGACAGAGCAACATTAAATTCCGCGTTATTTTTAAACATTGTACAGCATTTGTTTATTGATTTAGATTTCCATAGCTACATGAGCAGTGTTGGTTTTCAATTTTTTTCCCTACCGGTTCAGTGGGTGTGGCTTGGTGGAGAGCATAATGTGACTAAGTCGGAGTATGACAAGATGGGGCGACCCCACTCCACCAAGGCACACCCACTCAAACCACGCCCACAGAACCCAGAGAAAAGTTTGGCCAAGTCTTCTAGTATTCAACCTGGATGCTTCTCGCCTCCTTCTCATGTTTGCTCTGTGTGCATGAGCCCAAGCAGGAGAAAAGCAGCCATGTTGAATGCTGCGGCAGAGAGAAGCCAAAGTTTTCTGCCTCCCTTCACAGCGGAGGTGCTCGGAAGGCCCATTGTTGTCCCCCCTTTCCCCTGTGTTGAAGTACCTTAAAGACTGAAGCTGGTGGCTGCCTTCTGAGCAGCTCCGCTGGGACGCTGTCCCTCTGGCACAACAGGCCGTTCCCTTGACCGGGTCTGGTGGGCAGCTGCGAGCAGCACCACCAGGCAATGGGGCACATGGCCAGTGCAAACAGGGCAGCGATGGTGGCGATGGTCACAGGCAACACATTGCATACCGGTGCTACTTGTGCCAGGCCATTAGACATGGCCAGGGGAAAGCTAGCAGCGATTGAGTAGCCAACAGGCAGGCAGGGAGAGGCAAGTGAGCAGCAGACAGGCGGGTGAGGCAAGCAACCACTAAGAATAAATATGACAACAACAAATCGAAAATCAACATATTTGCAACAGCTAGACCTATTTATTGTATTTGCCACTTCCCTGAAAATATATATTGCTTGATATATCATCTTCACCCAACTCCTAAAGGGAAAATCAAGTTTTAAAAGTTTTTTTTAATTCTTTGGTATAATGATACAATACAAATCCTTGGCATCAGAGGTGGATTGTTCCCGGTATTCACCGTTACCAGCGGACCGGTAGCAGAAATCAAACATACATTTGCAAACGGGAGCACCAGCAGGCTGGACATTCTCCCATACTGGTACGATACTTGTGCGTCCGAGGCTAGAATGGGCTTCAACGCTGCTCTGGCATGGTCTCCTCTGAAGAAGCCCCCCCTTGCTTCCTTCTCTTTGAGAAACAGCTTTCAAAATGGGGACTTTGCAAACTGTTTCACAAGGAGAAGGAAGCGGGGATGGGGCTTCTTCAGAGGAGCCAAGGCTGTAGTGGGCTTCGTGGAAGCCCCACTGCCACCTCTGCCACAGCCACCACCGCTCCCAAGCCACCTGTTGAAACTCCACAGGAGTTCTGGGGTGTCTCGCCGCTGCTGCCAGCCACCGGCATGCCCAAGCAGCATGCTATAACTCCCTACCACCAGCTCTACAGCTCCTCTCACCAATGAAAACAACTGGACTGTGCACTGCCAGCACTGCCACCATACCCAGTTATGGAGAGCTCCAGATTGGGACTTGGCACACAGGGCATTGCCGGAGCCTTCCCCTCTGCCACCAGCTGTGGAAGGAAGGTAAAGCCAAACCTTGCCCAGGCAAGAGCTGCTGGCGGGGGTGGGTGAGGCTGCAGGGCCAACCTGGTTTGAAGTTGTTTGTAAATCTCCCCAAAAGAAGGAGGGGAGGAAGTTCTGCCACTGTCCAGGTTGATTTTATAATAAGAGAAGACCTGGGTATGTTTTTATTAGACAGTCTTTCCTAACAAGACTGATTTGCTTGCATCATTGATGGTCTCAAACTCATTGCTTAATTCATTTGTTAAGTCCCCATAATTCATAATTATGTTTATGAGTTGCTAATATCACCATCCTGAATAATTCCCCTTGGAGCACTTTCCATTTTGTTTGTTTGTTTGTTTGTTTGTTTGTTTGGATTTATATGCCGCCCTTCTCCAAAAGGACTCAGGTTGGCGTACAACATTAAAAAACATACATCCCAAAAGTTTAAAAAAAATTAAATCCATATCCAAAAAAACAAACCAAATTTAAAAGACAATACATTTAAAATAAGTTAAAAATTAACAGGCCAGGCCGGTTTGCTGGAAAAGCCAACTTTTTAGGGCGCGTCGGAAGGACCGGAGGTGAGGGATTATGCAAAGCTCCGGAGGCAGCTCATTCCAGAGGGAAGGCACTCCCACAGAGAAGGCTGTCCCCCTGGGGGTCACCAGCCGACACTGTCTGGACGATGGCACCCTGAGGAGGCCAACTCTGTGGGATCGTACTGGACGGTGGGCGGTTACTGGTGGCAGTAGGGGTCTCGCAGGTACCCTGGGCCTAAGCCATGGAGCGCTTTAAAGGTCATAATTAATACCTTGAATCACACCCGGAAAACAACCGGCAACCAGTGCAGGCCACCTAAAAGGGGTGTAACATGGGAGCACCTAGGTACCCCCATGACAACCCGCACGGCTGCATTCTGGACCAGCTGAAGCCTCTGGGTGCTCTTCAAGGGCAGCCCCATGTAGAGAGCATTGCAGTAGTCCTGGCGAGAAAGAACGAGGGCATGAGTGATTGTGCACAGAGCATCCCGATCCAGGAAGGGGCGCAACTGACGTACCAGGTGAACCTGGTAAAAGCCCCCCCTGGTCACGGCCGTCAGGTGTTCTTCTAAACTAAGCCGCATATCCAGGAGGACTTCCAGATTGCGAGCCTTCTCTGAGGGGGCTAAAATTTCTCCCCCTATTGTCAAAGATGGAACAAGATGTACAAATCGAGATGACGGAAACCACAGCCACTCAGTCTTGGAGGGATTGAGCTTGAGCCTGTTCCTCCCCATCCAGATCCGCACAGCCTCCAGGCATCGGGACATCACATCGAGGGCATCGTTTGGGTGGTTTGGGGTAGAGATGAAAACTTGGGTATCATCAGCATATTGATGATACCGTACCCCAAAACCATGGATGATCTCACCCAGCGGTTTCATGTATATGTTGAACAGGAGGGGTGAGAGAACCGACCCCTGGGGCACCCCACAAGTGACGCGCCTGGGGGTCGATCTCTGCCCTCCAGTCAACACAAACTGTGACCGATCCGACAGGTAGGAGGAGAACCACCGTAAAACGGTGCCCCCCACTCCCAACCCCCTGAGTCGTCGCAGTAGGATACCATGGTCGATGGTATCGAAAGCTGCCGAGAGGTCTAATAGGACCAGGACAGAGGAACAGCCCCTGTCCTGGGCCTGCCAGAGATCATCGACCAACACGACCAATGCCGTCTCCGTGCTGTACCCAGGCCTGAAAACTGACTGAAACGGATCCAGATAGACAGCTTCATCCAGGTACTGGGGAAGCTGACGTGCTACCACACTCTCGACAACCTTTGCTACAAAGCGAAGGTTGGAGACCGGACGATAGTTGGCTAAAGAAGCTGGGTCCAGGGAAGGCTTCTTAAGGAGGGGCCTCGCCACCGCCTCCTTCAAGGTGGTGGGAAAGAACCCCACTCTCAATGAAGCATTGGTAATCGCCTGGGGCCAGCCTCGTGTCACCTCCCGGGAAGCCGAAACTAACCAAGAGGGACACGGGTCTAGCACACAAGTGGCCACACTGAGTCTCCCCATAATTCTGTCCATGCCTTCGGGGGTCACAGGGTCAAACCCATCCCAGATTGTCTCCTCAAGATTCATCCCCATCGGCTCGCCCGAATCTACCCAGTCAGAGACCAAGCCTGTCAGGATCTGAGCGATTTTATCCTGCAGATACTGAACAAATTCTTCAGCCTTACCCTGCAAGGGGTCTTCCCCAGTTCCTTGGTTAAGTAAGGAGCGGGTCACCCTAAACAGGGCGGCTGGGCAGTTATCTGCGGATGCGATAAGAGCGGAAAAATATTGCTGTTTTGCCGCTTCTAGGAATGAAGTGTTGTGAAGTGAATTTAGGAAAGAAGTATTGTCTTTTGGGTTTACCTGAATGAAATTCAGGTGTAGGCATCAGGGGAGAGTTAATTTGAAAATGAGCAATGAAAGAGAAGCACACTTCTGTACATAACAGAAAAGAAAAGGAAAACATTGAAAAGTATTGAGGAGCTGAGAGTGTGTGAGTCAGGGAATTCCAGACCACAAAGATTGTTTTGTATTCCAGTTGAATTAGAACTGGTTCTTTGTGAAGGATCTGTGAGGATTTTGAAATATTGCAATAAGGGAAAAAAAAATAAAGCAGAAAGATTTAATTAAAGGAGAAGAGAAAGAATGGCAAAACATCCACTAACTGCTTTTCTAATGTGTTTTCAATTGTAGGATTGGAAACATTTGATGTGTGCTTTAATGTTCAAAAAGAATAATTTTTATCAGTATAAACAGAGCAGTTTGCAAAAATCATTGTAGTAAACTGAATACCATTGTAGAACATAATTTCTCACCAAAAATGCAATTTAATTGAGAATAAATAAAATTTTACATAGGCAAGAAAAAAGGTACAGAATAGGTGGTATTATTATTATTATTTTATTTATTTGACTTATCAGTCGCCCCCTCTCCGCAAAGGGACTCGGGGCGACGTACAATCAAAACAGATATATAGATGTGGCATGGAGGAGATGACATCAGTGTTAAACAAATAAGATTCAAATAAAAAGCCACTAGGTTAAAATAAATAGCAATAAATTAAAACAGTTAAAATAGTTTAAAACCCCAAAATTTACATTCACCATAATTAAAATTGCCAGGGAGGTTAGAAAGTTCTAGTTAAGCCAGGCCGGCTAGTTGGAACAGGTGGGTCTTGAGTTTCGTGCGGAAGGAGCGGAGATCGGTCGTTATCCTGATGTCTGGGGGGAGGTCATTCCAGAGGGCTGGGCCCATCACAGAGAAGGCCCTACTCCTGGGCGCCGCCCTCTGACACTGCCTGGTGGACGGCACCCGGAGGAGTCCCTCTCTGTGAGAGCGAATTGGTCGCAGGGATGTATGGGGCAGAATGCGATCCCGCAAATAGCTAGGTCCTGTGCCATGGAGCGCTTTAAAGATGGTGACTAACACCTTGAAGCGCACCCGGTAGACCACAGGGAGCCAGTGCAGCTCGCGCAGGAGAGGTGTTATATGGGAGAACCACGTTCTCCCCATGATTGCCCACGCGGCCGCATTCTGGACCAGTTGCAGTCTCCGGGTGCATCTCAAGGGGAGCCCCATGTAGAGAGCATTACAGTAGTCCAAGCGGGACGTCACCAGCACGTGAGTGACTGTGCGGAGGGATTCCCGGTCCAATAGGGGGCGCAATTGGCGCACCAGGCGAGCCTGGTGGAATGCCCCCCTTGCCACGGCTGCCACATGGTCTTCCATAGACAGCTGGGCGTCTAGGAGGACGCCCAAATTGCGCGCCCGCTCCACGGGGGCCAGTTGCTCGCCCCCGATGGCCAGCGATGGAATACACTGGTTGAAGCGGGAGGCCGGTAGCCACAGCCACTCTGTCTTGGACGGGTTGAGTCTGAGTCTGTTGTCTCCCATTTAGACCCTGGCTCAACTGGAAGTTACTGTTGTCTCCCATCCAGACCCTGGCTCAACTGGAAGTTACACCCATCCAGGTGCCTGGCTCAACTGGAAGTTACTGTGAAACGGATCTGTGAGATGGAAACTTATCAAACAGATCCAACCTAGAAATGAGAAATTTCTTGACAGAACAATTCGAGAAATGGGATGCCTTCAGAAATTGTGAGCATATCATCACTAGAGGTTTTAAGAAGAAATTTGTCCATAATGGTATAGGGTCTAGTATCATGCTTCAGCAGGGGTTGGACTAGAAAACCTCCAAGGTCCCTTCCAACTCTGTTATTCTTTATAAATCTCTCCACTCACTGTTACCAAGAGAATAGCGATAAACAATATTTGGAAATGTACATCAGGCAGTCCTCTGACAGAAAATCTCATCTTATTGGCTAGTACCAAGGGGAAGATGACTTTGAAAATGCTTCCTCTCCCACCATAACATGCAAGACGAGGCGAGGACTGGCTGGGAGGGGAGGGGCAAGGAGAAGCCAGGCAAGGTCCTCCTCCATGTGAGTGACATCGAGTTAGCCATGCCCACCCAATCACATGGTCACACCCACCTAGTCATGCCCACCAGTCACATGACTGCCAAGCCACTCTCACCCAGTCACATGACTGCCAAGCCAAGCCCACAAAATAGGCCACACTCACAGAATAGGTAGTAAAAATTTTTGAAACACACCCCTGCTTGGCATGTAAATCTGAACTCCCTTTGTATTTTTAAAACATACTGATTTTTATAGCAACACTTCAATCAATTTATGAATACAGTGAGACAAGAGTGATACAAGTCTTCATCAGCTAAGAAAGTTCCCCTTGACCCGTTTTACATTTACAAATTAGGTTATTACTCAATCGTGTGGTGTTATGTACTAAAGTTCCCTGCCATAGACTTGCATTGCTGGCTCCTGATTGGCTACGACATGAGCAGCCTGCTGGCAGGAGAATCCAGCTACCTGATTGGTTAAGTGCCTGACAGCTCGAGTGTAAAAGAGCTGTCAGCTGTCATTGCTTTGCTGTTTGCCAGTTTGAGGTTTGCCTTACATTTGAGCTGTTTGTCACTGTTAATAAAGGTAGTGTTAGCTTCAACCTGCCTTGCCTCAGTCCCTGTCTGCCTTGTTCTCCCTACAGAACATGTTCAATGTCCTCTCTTGCTCATTTTTGGAATACAGAAGTTCTGCTGACACAATTATTGACTAAAGGTCAGACTTCTTAAGCATTTGAGCACTCGACTGGAGTATAAGAACATTGACAAACCATTGCAAATAAGCTGGCTTAAGGACATGACATGAGTGACTGTCAGAGTCTATGTAGATAAGGTAAGGTACGAAAATAATTGCCATTAGTATGTTCTTAATATTGTATTTAAAACTTTCTCTTCTATGCAGAAATTTTAAATTCCAAGAACAGCAAATTTACTCTTTGCAATGGAAACATTAATCGATGAAAATTGAGTTCATGGAACTAATGAATTAATTAAGGAAACTAATCTAATAATATGTACATCATTTTTCTTTATGTTAGCAGGATTCTTGATTTTTAAAGAATTAATGCAATATTGACCATAAATGTAGGAAGCATTGATAAATGCTCTATTATTATAATATCAACAGCTGAAGCAATGGAGCCAAAGGATGAGTTCCTGTATAAAGACAAAGGGATCTATTTTTAAAGAACTGAATTAATGCAATAGTGACCATAATGTAGGAAGTATTCTTAATTGTTCTATTGTTGCATCTACAGCTGAAGAAATGGAGCCAAAGGATGAGTTCCTGTATAAATACAAAGGACTCTATTTCATAACTGGCTTCTCCTCACCTGAAAATTTAGACTCACTGGACAATATTAAAATCTGAGATGAGGATATATTTGTAATCACATATCCTAAATCTGGTAAGTTCAAAGATGTCTTCCAAGAAAGAGTTAAACTTGTGTCCAATGTGATTATTCAGTTCTTCAGTATTTTGGTTGCTGTGACTCTGTTGTGTTTTAACCAGATTTTAACATTTAGCATTTTATAAGAAGCTGGAAATGTAAGGGAAATAAGCTGCTACACTTCTACTTTCATCATTTATATTTTACTCCACATTGGATACATTGGTAACCTTGGCTAGTCACTCTCTCTCAGCCCAATCTACCTCACAGGGCTGTTGTGAGGAAAATAGGAGGAGGAGGAAGTATTAGGTATGTTTGCCACCTTGAGTTAGTTCTAAAACTAAAAAAGACAGGATAGAAATAAATGTGCAAATAAATAGCTATTCTTTTCTCATCCATCCGTCAGCTTAATTTATCGATTTTAGTAGAGTTAATTGTCTTTGTGCATCTCTGAAACATTTGCTATTCTCCCTGATAGGAAGGTTGGCTTTGCATAAGTTCAACTTTCTCCAAATAATGATGGGTGAATTAATTTAATTATTCCTTATTTGCAGGCACAATATAGACCCCGAATATTGTCAGCTTGATTCTTTATGAAGGTCTTTGAGATGGAACTGAAAATATTATCCTGTTTTACAGAATACCATGGCTGGAGTATAATTTTTTCAAAGCACATTTACCTAGTCGCCCATCACCTTGTATCATTTCTTCTCATCTGCCCTACTATTTGGTACCCAAAGGATTATGAAAAAAAGGAGCAAAAGTCGGACATATTTTGTTAACTAATGAGGTAGAGTGGGGAGCTACCTGCATTCTTTTCGTTTAGCTCTGTATATGATTTTTTTTTTTAACAAACAGGCAAGGGTACACAAACATATATTACATTGTTCCAATATGTTGGAATAGCAAATTCTGAAGTGTGAAGGAGGGAAAACAGAAACAAAACAGTGTCAAAATCAGAAGGTCATGTCCAGCAGAAACAGCTAGGAACCGAACTGAATATTGAAGCCCTTAAGCTTATTTTTCCCAATTTATCATAACGCTTGGTGTTGCATGGCTAGTTGCTATCTTAATGTATCTGGCGGATATCAAGTTGAGGAATACTATTTTTAGCCCTCAAAATCCCTTCTCACAATTTCTACTCTCATGCCCTACTCACCAGAAGCTTCACTGGTGCAAAATGCAGACACAACAGGCATTGGTGTATTCTCTAGAACTGCATTCATTACACCTCTGCTTTGGAAACTGCATTGCTAATGAGTCTGCTTCTACATTCAATTCATGGTGCTGGTTTTGACGTTTAAACCCCTTCATCAGTTGGGAACATGTTATTTGAAGAACCTCCCCTACCCAGTTGCAGCTATGCATTGCATCAAGACCAGCAGGAAACGCATGTCGGGGTCCCATCAGCTAGGGGGATTTGTCAGGCAGACCCAGGAGGAAAACCTTTACTTCTGTGATGTCTGCCATATGGAAAATCATTCCCCCAGGTCAAGGTTGGCCTCAGTCCTGGTGGTCTGCTGGACAGCACTCAAACATGGTTTTTCTAATGAGCTTTGAGATCCCGTGGTAGAACGGAGCCTGTTAGATGAATGTGTGAGAGTTACTTGATGAGCTCCAGTGATGTGTGGTGAGGTTTATGGCTGGTGAGGCACTGACCCAGTGATGGGTTTCAAATTTTTTTAGACTTGTGGACTTCAACACCCAGAATTCCACAGCCAGGCATGCTCAGTTCCGATTTAAAGCGACAGCATTTGTTTTTCTCCTTTGCGAAAGAATTTTCCTTCTTTCTTTTTCTTTTTCTTCTCCCTTCCCCTCCTTCCTCCCTCTCTCCCTCCCTCCCCCCTCTCTCAAACAAACAAACAAACACACACACACACAAGTTGGATTGGACTACACACACTTTCCTCCAGCCCCGGAAGAATCCAGCCCAACTTCACTGATTACAGGTTTGAAAAGGCAATGTGGCTCTGCCTTCAATCAAACCCTAACCCTTCCGCCCAGCCTTTGCCCAAAGACCCGCATCAGAAGGATGAAGTTTGAATTCCTCCCCCTCCCTCTGACCCACACGTACCTTTTCCAGCTGTTTCAGAGAGGATTTCAACTCTGTTCTTGCCTCGGGTCTCTGAAGAAACCCCGCCCAAACAAGCGGCCTCTACTATGAGGCAGGAGAACTGCGTGCCTCACCTACATCAGGAATTTTTAGGCTTTTAAAGCTCGAATGGTCATAAAACGCCTAAGGTCAGACTAGATGAGCATGCAGTTCTCCTGCCTCATAGTAGAGGGCGCTTTTTTAGAGGCTTTTTTAAACAGTTAAGCAGAGTCATCCATGGTGAGGCAGCAACTAGCTCAGCCTGACCTCAGCTCTCGCCTTTTTCCTTTTACATTTTTTTTCTTTTCATGATGACAGTGAAGGGGCTGTGTCTTCCCCGCCTCCCCTGACTGCACGTCACTGATGAACTCTCTGTGTGCTTTGCTGTCAATCTGTCTTTTTTCTCCTTTCTGTCTTGGTTTTTTTGACTAGGTATTATCATTTTTCTCTTATAGATTATGTACTTAGAAATCCAAATGATATCTTGGTTTCAAACTATCATTTTCACAGACTATGAATATATTTCAATCCACTTCCCACCAAGAGCAAACAATCCACTCTCTCTCCTAACATAAGAAATAATAATGTTTCTCTATACTCATGCAGTAATTTATGTAAACTCTACACAAATCTTTTATAATACAATAGATGAGTGGAGAAGAATGCAGGGCCCCAAGGACAACTATGATGTAAAAGTGAGTGGGAGAGGCAAGAGAGGGTATCTTATTAGGGATAGATATGAGAAATACTAAAATATATTTAATAGTAGCTGGATCCCCATGCTCTGCTATGAAACTATGTGATCGGGCTTGATAAAGCGACACTTACAGCTTGAAAATTAATTAGTAGCTACCATCGGCCTCTCCTCTCCCTTCTCTCCCTCAGGCTTGCCCACAGAAGCCTCTCCTCTCCCTCAGGCTGGCCCCATTGATCCTCTCCCATTCCCTTCTCTCCCTCAGGCCTGCCCCACAGAGGCCTCTCCTATCTTATCCCCTTCTCTCTCTCAGTTTAACTCCTTAACATGGGAAGCGGGAGTAGAATGTCTAAACTCGCAGCCTGCAGGCCAGATGAGTCACGTGCTGGCCATGCCCATGCCCCAATGGCAGATGAAACAGAATTCTTTTCAGGTGGGGAGGGGGAGTAGAATGTCTAACTCCTTAGCATCAGACCGTGTTAATAATAATATAAGAAATACTAATGATCTGATAGTCCTTTCAAAAAATATTTTCTTAGCGAGTACCTAGAAGTCAGGAGGAACATATGTGCCAAATTTCAAGTTTGTAGCCTTTACAGTTCTGCAGATTTTGTGATGATGCATGAGTGGTATTTCGCTTTTATATATATAGATGGAGGAGAAAATGGAGAGAAATTGTTTAGCGGTTCAAAATTGGGATGTGGATGGATAGAATCAAATGTTTTTAAAAAATTAATATTAGCTAAAGAACCAAATACTCAAATGATATCACACGGAAAGCCTTTTAAGGGTTGGAAAGAGAAGAAAGCTAAGCTAACCAGAGTTCATTCCTTGAATATTTGAAGAAGTATAAAAAAATTAAGCTAGATTGCCTCAAAGTCCAAATAAGAAAAAGCAAACAAATTAAACAATGTAGCATATATTTTTTTGACAAAAACCCGCCCTTAACAAGTTAGAGTGTGCAACCGCATTATTTACAACTCTCATTCATCCCTTGTGCTCTCCATGTTCAGTGACATTAGGGCAGCCCCTCAGTTGCCCCTCAGTATATGCTCATACTTTGATATTTAGGCCCACCAGGACCATAATGGAGGAAACTCACCAGGATCATAATGGAGGAAACTCAAGCATTAACAATGTAGAAAGAGCTGTGGTGGTGCAGTGGTTACAATGCAGTACTGCTGGCTACTTCTGTAGACTGCCGGCTGCCTGCAATTTGGCAGATCGAATTTCACCAGGCTCAAGGTTGACTTAGCCTTCCATCCTTCCGAGGTAGATCATTGCATGACCAAGAATAACAACTAAACTCAGTGACTTTGAAGACTGTTCTCATGTTTATGCTAAACTCATTTATCTCCTATCAGAGTTTTGTAGTTCATGGATAGACCATGTAGAAGGCTGGAATGCTCATAAGGGTGATTTCAGTATTCTCTTCCTGTCTTATGAAGAAATGAAAAGGGTAAGATGCGTTTGTGTTGTGTTGTGTAGTGCAATATGAACAATCATTAAGCACAGAAAGACATAAGCTTTTCTTAGTTGTGCCAATGTTGCTGTTCTATTCACCCAAACAAATTTCTAATGTGGATATAATCCAACCTGTTTCAATTATCATTCTATTGGTTGCACAATCTGATCCTTTCATTTCTCTTAAGCATTGGGCCGACTGGGTGAACTGAAGATCATTTAAAATCTCACTGGGAGACTATTGATTCCATGATTACAGTGAAGAAGAGGCCTCTTTCCTCTAAAAACAGTATTGCAGCACCGCTTTGGTTTCCAAAGTTGCAGGTGAACAAATCACAAGACTTCTGGAACACTGTCCTTTGGACGAATGAGACCAAAGTGGAGATGTTAGGCCACAATACAAAGTGCCACGTTTGACAAAAACTAAACATGGATATCAGCACAAAGATCTTATACTAACCATCAAGCATGGTGGCGGAGGGGGGATGATTTGGGCTTCTGGGCCTGGTGAATGCCTCATTGGGTGAGGGATCCTTACCAGCCGCCTTGAAGGAGGCGGTGGTGAGACCCTTACTTAAGAGGCCTGCACTCGACCCAATGGAGCTAGCTAACTATCGTCCAGTCTCCAACCTTCCGTTTTTAGCGAAGGTTGTCGAGAATGTGGTGGCGCAGCAGTTTCCACAACACCTTGACAAATCCGAGTATCTAGACTCACGCCAGTCCGGCTTCCGACCCGGGCACAGCACAGAGACAGCCTTGGTCGCGTTGGTTGATGATCTCTGGAGGGCCAGAGATAGAGGTTGTTCCTCTATCCTGGTCCTATTAGACCTCTTGGCGGCTTTTGATACCATCGACCATGGTATCCTATTGCGCCGGTTGGAGGGGATAGGAGTCGGAGGTACCGTTCTGCGGTGGTTCGGCTCCTACCTCTCCGACCGGAAGCAGTGTGTGTTGACAGGGGGACAGAGGTCGACCCCGAGGCCACTCACTTGTGGAGTGCCACAGGGGTCGGTCCTCTCGCCTCTCCTGTTCAACACATATGTGAAGCCGCTGGGTGAGATCATCCGTGGTTTTGGGGTTGAGTGTCACTTCTACGCTGATGATACCCAGCTGTATATTTCAACCCCAAACCACCCCAACGAGGCTGTCGAAGTGATGTCCCGGTGTTTCGAAGCCGTCGGGGTCTGGATGGGGGACAACAGACTTAAACTCAACCCCTCCAAGACTGAGTGGCTGTGGCTACCGGCACCTCGGTTCAGCCAGCTGATTCCATCGCTGGCCATAGGGGGCGAACAATTGCCCCCTGTGGAACGGGCGCGCAATTTGGGCGTCCTCCTTGATGCCCGGCTGTCAATGGATGACCATGTGGCAGCCGTGGCGAGGGGGGCGTTCCACCAGGTTCGCCTGGTGCGCCAATTGCGCCCCCTACTGGACCGGGATGCCCTACGCACGGTCACTCACGCGTTGGTGACGTCCCGCCTGGATTACTGCAATGCTCTCTACATGGGGCTGCCCTTGGGACGCGCCCAGAGACTGCAGTTAGTTCAGAACGCAGCCGCGCGGGCTGTGATGGGGAGTACGAGGTACTCCCACGTAACACCTCTCCTGCGTGAGCTGCACTGGCTACCTGTGGTTTTTCGGGTGCGTTTCAAGGTGCTGATTACCATCTTTAAAGCGCTCCATGGCACGGGACCTAGTTACTTGCGGGATCGCATCCTCCCACATACATCCCTGCGGCCAATTCGCTCACACAGAGAGGGACTTCTCCTGGTGCCGTCCACTAGGCAATGCCAACGGGCGACACCAAGGAGTAGGGCCTTCTCTGTGATGGGCCCAACCCTCTGGAATGACCTCCCCCCCGACATTAGAACCACTACTGACCTCCGCTCCTTCCGGCAAAAATTGAAGACTCACCTGTTCCGATTAGCAGGCCTGGCATAATTACAACTGTCCCTCCTGGCAAATGTATTAACTGGTTATTTTAGGGGTATTGTTTTTAACTTATTGTGTGTGTTTTAGGGGTTCAAAATCCTATATTTATATATATTGCTTTGTACAGTTCTTTTAATTCCATTTTTAACCTCCTCCATTCCAACTGTACATATTCAATTTTTATTGTATTTTGATATATTTTGCATGGACTGTACACCGCCCCGAGTCCCTTTTGGGAGAGGGGGCGGTCTAGAAGCATGAATAATAAATAAATAAATAAATTTTGTAGTCACAGGACCTGGACACCTTGCAGTCACTGAGTTGACTATCAACTCCACTAAACACGAAAGTCTTCTAGAGTCACATATGAAGCCAGCAGTCTGACAGCTAAAGATTGGGCAACATTGGGTCATGCAACAGGACAATGACCCTAAGCACACCAGCAAAAATACTACAGAATTGCTGAAAAGGAAAAGAATTAAGGTGTTGCAATAGGCCAGTCAAAGTCCAGACCTCAACCTGATTGAAATGCTGCAGTGGGACTTCAAGTGAACTCTACATAAACAAATGCTCACAAACTTCAATTATGTAATGTTGTAAAGTAATGTTGGAAAGAATAGTGGGCCAAATTCTTCCAAAATGGAAACAAAATTCTTCCAAAATTATTGAATCTTAAGTTTTACAGACACAGCTTCTCCTTATTTGGTTTTCTTTTTCAAAAATAAATCATGACATGATGAAATGTCATGTTATTCATCTGAGATTGTACTTACTTACTTTTAAGAACTGCTAAGGAGCAGATTTTTACTATGTTCTCATACATAAAATCATGGAACTCAAGTAGGGTATACGTCCTGTTTACATGACTGTATATACATTCAAACACAAACTTAGTCACAGAAAAATGTGTAAGAATGACCATTTTGTTGACAGGATGACATAAATAGCCTCTAGTCTAATCCCCCAGCCTCATGTCGGCCTTGGTATGCTGGCGCCTGATATGGCTGGCTATCTCTTTCACCCCTAGTTCGAGAGAGGGAGGGGGTGGCCTGCTCTTGGCAGCCTGCCAGCTGCGTGGAAGAGGCACTGGTTGCCATTCTGGGCTCCTTCTCCTTCGATCAGGATGGGGAGGGGGGCTGCGATGCAGCCTGCATCTCTTCCCTTCAACAAGATCAGATGTCCCTCCCCTCACTTCCTCCCTCTGTTGCTCTTTTGCACTCCCTCGGGATTCCATCTGGGGCTTTGGACTAGGGCAAGGGAATTTCCACAAGTACTTATCTTCTCTTGCTTCTGCTTCTGAGTTTTGCCACATATCTCCGGCTGCAATCAGGCTTTCTTCCAATAATCCACCTTCTGCCATGGTTGCCTGATTTTCCCTCCAAGCACTCCAAATATTTAGGAGTGACTGGAGAGCCTGCGATTCAGGAAGCCTGAAAATCTTGATAGATGTTTAAAAGTGAGTTTAAGCTACAGTATCTGTGAAGGTTCCAAGAGTTGCCCTAATTAATTTACGAGCCCCAAGGCGAAATTCAAAGTAAAACCATTCATTTATTAGGACTAACATCTTGGCACAGACTTCTGTGTAGCTGAAACTAAATCACACTTAATGGCGTCTGACCTTTACCCCTGTGCCCCTCCCCTGTGGCTGAGGTCATCAGTCACATTCTCCAACAGGAGGTTATGGCAGGGTTCTGGACATGCGCATTCACATCCCAGTACAGAAATATGAGACTTTTACTCTGGCCAAAAGTATGCATGGCATTTCCCTCCCCATCTCAAGGTGATAGTAGTCATGGAAACGCCTTAGGCGTTGACATCAGCTTTCTATTGGATTCCCCTCTGCCCTGCTTTCTCTGATTTCCCTAATTTTGGCCCTTAATCCTCCAGTTGTCTATTTTTGGGAGGTTTTCCCCTCTCTTCCTCCCCCCTTCATAGGAGTCCCCAAAATTTTTGCCACATGATTTAGGGGGTGGTGGTCATGTGACTGAGTGTGCATGAGTGATGTAAAGTTGGCCATACCCGCCCGGTCACATGACTGCCAAGCCACCCCCACAAAATAGGCCACACCCACAGAATAGGTTCTAAAAAAAATTGAAACCCACCACTGCACTGTTCCCTTTGGAGGGGGACATTAATATAACAACTATTATGTAAATTTATATATGGAATTTGGGTTTGGGATTTAGGTATGAAAATAATACAATAACATTGTTCTGGCTTCATCTACTGGTAAATCCAAATTCTTCATACAATGATACATTACAAATACTTGGCATGTAAAACAGAAGTGCTTTTGTATTTTTAAAACATACTGATTTTCAGAAACACTTTAATAAATTTATGGATACAGTGAGACAAGAGTGATACAAGTCTACATCAGCTAAGAAAGTTCCCCTTGACCCGTTTTACATTTCCAAATTAGTTTATTACTCAATCATGTTCGATGTCCTCTCTTGCTCATTTTTCAAATACATTAGTCCATTGCTGACACAATGATTGACTAAAGATCAGCCTTCTTGAATATTTGAGCACTCGACTGGAATATAAGAACATTGACAAACCATTGCAAATAAGCTGGTTTAAGGACATGACATGAGTGACTGTCAGAGTCTATATAGATAAGGTAAGTTACGAAAATAATGGCAATTAGTATGTTTTTAACATTGTAAATAAAACTTTCTCTTCTACACAGAATTTTTAGATTCCAAGAAAAACAACAAATTTACTCTTTCCAATGGAAACATTTATCAATGAAAATTGAGTTCATGGAACTAATGAATTAATTAAGGAAACTAATCTAATAACACACACACACACACACACACACACACACATCCTTTATGTGAGCAGGATTCATGATTTTTAAAGAACTGAATTAATACAATATTGACCATAAATGTAGGAAGTATTGATAATTGCTCTATTATTACATCTACAGCTGAAGCAATGGAGCCAGAGGATGAGTTCCTGTATAAATACAAAGGACTCTATTTCGTAACTGGCTCGTCCTCACCTGAAAATTTAGATTCACTGGACAGCTTTGAAATCCGAGATGATGATATATTTGTAATCACATATCCTAAATCTGGTAAGTTCAAAGATGTCTTCCAAGAAAGAGTTAATCTTGTGTCCAATGTTGTTATTCAGTTCCTCAGTGTTTTGGTTGCTGTGATGCTGTTGCTGTTGCTGTATAACCAGATTTTAACATTTAGCATTTTATAAGAAGCTGGAAATAAGCTGCTACACTTCTACTTTCATCCTTTATATTTTACTCCACATTGGCTACATTGGTAACCTTGGCTAGTCACTCTCTCTCAGCCCAATCTACTCACAGGGCTGTTGTGAGGAAAATAGGAGGTGGAAGAAGTATTAGGTATGCTTGCCACTTTGAGTTAGTTCTAAAACTAAAGAAGACAGAATATAAATAAATGTGCAAATAAATAGCTATTTTTTTTTCATCCATCCATCAGCTTAATCTATCAATTTTAGTAGAGTTGATTGTCTTTATGCATCTCTGAAACATTTGCTATTCTCTCTGATAGGAAGGTTGGCTTTGCATAAGTTCAACTTTCTCCAAATAATGATGGGTGAATTAATTTAATTATTCCTTATTTGCAGGCACTATATGGACTCAGAATATTGTCAGCTTGATTGTTTATGAAGGTCACCGAGATGGAACTGAAAATATTACCCTATTTGACCGAGCACCATCTCTGGAGTATAATATATTCCATGCAGATTTACCTAGTCGCCCATCACCTCGTGTCATTTGTTCCCATCTGCCCTACTATTTGGTACCCAAAGGATTACGAAAAAGAAGAGCAAAAGTAGGACATGTTTTGTTTACTTATGAGGTAGAATGGGGAGCTGCCTGTGTTCTTTTCTTTTAGATCTGTATCTAATGTTTTATTAAAAAGCAGGCAGGGGTACACAAAAAAAATATTACATTGTTCCAATATTTTGGAATAGCAAATTCTGAAGTGTGAGGGGGGAAAACACAAACAAAACAGTGTTTTGTTTTTTTTAATATATTTTTTATTATTTTTACATTTAAAAACAATGCAATACCGCGGAGTCGGAGTGACCATACGTTCACATTATATACAGCTAGTTTCAACCATTAACAGTTAAACTACTTGATACATTGTCTATTCTTCTGTCCAATCACAATATATACATTTGTTCCAGTCTTGTCATCTTGTCTTATACCAATCATAAAATCTATTCCATACCACAAAATATTCTGATTCCCCTTTATTTTTAAGTTCCAAAGTGAGCCTATCTGCTTCTGCACAGGCCAACACGTTTCTGATTATATCTAGCTCTGATGGTGTATTTTCTTTTTTCCAATATTGTGTATAGGTTATGCGCGCTGCAGTTAGTATATGTATAATTAGATAAAGTGTATCTTTCTTAAACCCCTCCGCTATTATGCCTAGGAGAAAAGTTTCTGGTTTAAACATAATTTGTTCTCCCACCATTTGTTCTAACCATGATTGAATCATTTTCCAATATTTTTTTGCCTCATTGCACGTCCACCACATATGATAGAAAGTGCCTGGTGTTTGTTTACACTTCCAACAGTTTGGGGCTAAATTTTTGAACATTTTGGAAAGCTGTGCTGGGGGGAGATGCCATCTGTAGAACATCTTATAAAGATTTTCTTTATACGCCGTAGCCAATGTTAGTTTCTGATTAAGTATCCAAAGTTTTTCCCACTTAGCCAATTCCACATTGTAACCGAAATTTTTTGCCCAGGCGACCATGGTTTCTTTGACATGTTCCTCCTCTAGCTTATATTCCAACAATAATCTATACAGCACTTTGATCAGTCTATTTTCTGAGTGTATCAAAAGTTTATCTAACATTGTGTAGTCTTTGGCAATACCTTTGTTCTTCCTATCCTGTGCTAATACCTTGATTGTATCTGTAAATAAGACCACCATTCTACTTGTACTCCTAGTGATGTCAATTCTGATCTAGTTTTGAGCTCCCCCTGTCGGTTCAGTAACTCTTTATATGTGACTATATTTTCCATATTGATTAAATTTGGGTGTATGTATGCTTCCATCGTAGATAGCCAAATAGGTATTTTGGTATAGTGGTCATGTTTAATTTTGTTCCATATTAGTAACAGAGATTGTCTGATGTAATGTCTACTAAAATATTTGTGTGCAGATCCTTTTTCATACCAGAGAAAGGCATGCCAGCCTGCTTGGAGGTCATGGCCTTCCAATTTGAGTAATCTTTTATTTCTCAGCATTATCCATTCCCTTAGCCATGTTAGTATGGCTGCAGTATAATAGAGTTCCCAATCTGGTACGCCAAATCCTCCTTTTTCCTTAGTGTCTTGCTTAGCCTTAAGTTTTATTCTTGGTTTTCTTCCCTGCCAAATAAATTTTGAAACCAATTGATTCAAATCCTTGAAGACACCTTTTTCTAATTTAATGGGAATATTCTGAAATAGGAAAAGAAATTTTGGTAATATATTCATTTTTATAACTGCGATCCTACCCATCAGGGACAGTTGTAGGTTTTTCCACCTTTCTAGATCTTTCTTAGTTTTATTAATCAAATTAGTATAATTATCTTCTTTGATGGTCACACACCTCGCAGATAAATGTATACCAAGATATTTAACTTTTTTGACAATTTGGATACTCAATTTCTTCGTTAACTGCTCTTTCGCTTTTGATGTCATATTTTTAGTCAGCATTTTGGTCTTTGTCTATTTATCTTTAAACCCGCTATTTTCCCATACTCTGTCAATTCCTCAATGAGTTTCGTACCAGACTTTATAGGATCTTCTAACACAAAAACTAGATCGTCCACGAAGGCCTGTAACTTAAATTGCTCCTTTTTGATTTCTAGTCCCTTTATCTGTACCTCTTTACGTACATTCCTGGCTAATACTTCTAGGGTTAATATAAACAGCAGGGGGGATAGGGGACAACCTTGTCTTGTATCTTTCTGGATTACAATACTTTGTGTTAATTCACCATTGATTATTACTTTGGCTTTTTGATTTGTATAAATTGCTCTGATTGTGTTTATAAATTTATCCCCACAATCCATGTATTTTAATTGTTGGTGCAAAAATTCCCAGTTGACATTATCAAATGCCTTTTGAGCATCGAGAAATATTAGTGCAACCTGTTTTTCATTGTGCACTTCATAATATTCAAGAATGTTCAGCATAATTTTCATATTGTTTTTAATTTGTCTTCTGGGGAGGAATCCGTTTTGATCTGTATGGATGAATGATGTAAGGAATTTTTTCAACCGTTCTGCTATTATTGAAGCAAAATTTTGTAATCTGCATTTAGCAGTGAGATTGGTCTGTAGTTTTGTATAAACATCTGGTCTGTGTCCGCCTTAGGTAATAATACAATATTAACCTCTGTCCATGATAACGGTGTTGTCAGGCCTGTAGTTATGTCCCTTTTAGGATCTTTGGCCTGCCACACTTTTTAAATAAATTCTTATGCTGTTTCATTGGTATAGTAGTTGGAGGGGGGAATAGAAAGGAGTAGGATTGTGGAATGTATTGTTATGGATTTTCTTAGAAGCTCAAGGTCATCTTTTGTCTCCACACCTCGACACCTGGCCGGAAGCAGAGGGGTGTACATGGCAGCACGGAAGATGAAGATTGGACCATGTGATGAATTATGGGGTGTGGGGATAGATGATGAACTTTCAACTGGGTGAACCCACAGGATGTACATTAGAGTTGAAATTTCATAGCATAATGCCAACATGTCTGTCTTATTAAATTGGAGCTTTAAGGATAACTTTGCCTTGGAAAATGATTTAATTCTGCATGATATTTGGAACGCTGACAGGTGTCTTCGCCTCTTTCAGCACAGCGTTATAAACTTCCAACAACGTTGGAACAAGCATATCCTGGAATTCTTTATATATTTCCGCTGGCAACCCATCCGGCCCTGTAGCTTTATTATTCTTTTGTCTTTGTATGGCCTCGATTATCTCTGATGTTTTAATGTCCTCATTGAGCATGTCATTAATCTCCTCTGGTATCTTTGGGAGATCTGACTTTTCCAAGTACTGTAATATTACTTCCTTTGTATGGTCTCGGTTTTCTGTATATAATTGTTCATAGAACTCTTGGGTAATCCTTTTCTTTTCCTCTAGTTGGTAGCAGATCTCGCCTTTTTCATCTTGTAGTTTATTGATCCAATTCTCTTTCTTCTACTTCCTCAACCTATAGGATAGTCACCGCCCCGGTTTATTTGCATTCTCAAAAAAAAATTGTTTTGCTTTTTTTATAGATTGTGCCAATTCTGCTTTTTCATATATAGACAATTCATGTTTAATCAATTCCATATTTCCTTTTATACTTCTGTTCTGCGGTTTCTTTTGAAGTTCACTCTCTAAATTTCTATACATTTCTTTCAGCTCTCTTATTTTTAGATTCTCAGTTTTTTTTCTTCCTGGCTGTGGCTGATATTGTGACCCCTCTTATAAATGCCTTAGTGGTATCCCATAAGTTTTGTATGGATGTATCTCCTGGCCCGTTTTCTTTGAAGAAACATCTTAATTCCTGGTTAACTCTTTTGATATATTCCTGATCTTTTAGGATTGATCTATTGAGTAACCAACGATAACTGCCCTTTTGTTTTTTCCATATAATCCTCATGACATTGTGGTCAGCCCATAGATTGGGTTCTATATCTATCTCCTTCACTTCCGAGATTAGCTCCTTCGGCAGCCAGTGTTAATATCAGGAGAACATCCCCAGCAGAAACAGCTAACAACCAAAATGAATATCAAACCCCTTAAACTTATTTTTCCCAAGGTGACACGCCCAGATAGATCGTAACACTTGGTGTTGCATGACCAGTTGCTATTTTAACATATCTGGAGGATGTCAAGTTGAGTGATGCTATTTTTAGCCTTCAAATAACTTTGCAATTTCTACTCTCAGTCACTCATGCTCTAGTCAGTGGAAGCTTCACTGGTGCAAAATGCAGATGCAACTGGCATTGGTATATTCTCTAGAACTGCATTCATTACACCTCTGCTTTGGAAACTGCATTGCTAACGAGTCTGCTTCTACATTCAATTTATGGTGCTGGTTTTGACGTTTAAACCCCTTCATCAGTTGGGAACATGTTATTTGAAGAACCTCCCCTACCCAGTTGCAGCTATGCATTGCATCAAGACCAGCAGGAAAGGCATGTCAGAGTCCCATTAGCTAGGGAGATTTGTCAGGCAAGACCCAGGAGGAAAACCTTTTCTTCTGTGATGTCTGCCATATGGAAAATCATTTCCCCAAGTCAAGGTTGGCCCCAATCCTGGTTGTCTGCTGGAATGCTCTCAAACATGGTTTTGCTAATGAGCTTTGAGATCCTGTGATAGAATGGAGCCTGTTAGATGAATGTATGAGAGTTACAAGATGAACTCTCTGTACGCTTTGCTGTCAATCAGTCTTTTTTATTGTTTTTGTCTTGGTTTTTTTGACTAAGTATTATCATCTTTCTCTTACAGATTATTTATGTGCTTAGAAATCCAAAGGATGTCTTGGTTTCTAGCTACCATTTTCACAAAATGTCAGTCAAAATAGAAACCCCAAAAGACTTTGATATGTTTTTTGAGAAGTTTTTGGCTGGCGAAGGTAAGAAGAATTTGATCAGGACAATGTTTTGTTCATTTTTGTTTTGAATAAAAGATTATAAATATATTTCAATCTGCTTCCCACCAAGAGCAAACAATCCACTCTCTCTCCTTACATAAGGAATAATGATTCTCTATAGTCGTCCAGTAATTTGTCCAAACTCTACACAAATATTTTATAGTAGGAAGTATGCAGTTGTGGGATTCAATTTTTTTTAACTACCAGTTCTGTGGGCTTTGCTTGGTGGGCGTGGCATAGCTTGGTAGGCATGACAGGTGAAGTATACTGTAAAATCTCCACTCCCTCACCACTCCAGGAGAAGGTTATGGCAAAGTCCCCACTCCCTCAGCTAGGACTCAGGTGGCCTAGAGAAGAGATGGGGGCGGAGCCAGTTAGAGGTGACATTTACTGATTCTCCAAACTACCTTATTTTCCAGAGTATAAGACACACCTCAAAAAAGAGGCTGAAAATCTGGGTGCGTCTTATACACTAAATACAACATTTTTTGCCTCCTGAAAACCTGCCCCCTTCACCAAAGTGGCCATTTATCGCCTTTAGGAGGCAGAAATTTCTGCCCTTAGGGAGGACAGAAATAAGCAAAAACCAGGTAATTTTTTGCTCAATTTTGCCCCCAGGAGCTATCTGTAAGCCTCTAAAGGGTTAGAGAAAATAGATAACCAGAGTTAGTTCTTTGAATATTTGAAGAAGTATAAAAAATTAAACCAGATTGCCCCAAAGTTCCAAATAAGAAAAAGCAAAGAAATCAAACAATATAGCAGCATCTTGACAAAAATCCCTCCATAACAAGTTGGAGTATGCAACCACATTAGTTACAACTCTCATTTTTTCTCTGTCCTCTTCACATTCAGTGATGTTCCGGCAGCCCCTCAGTTGTGCGCTTATGCTTTGATTTTTAGGCCCACCAGGATCACAATGAAGGAAACTCAAGCATTAATAATATAGAAAGAGCTGAGGTGGCGCAGTGGTCACAATGCAGTACTGCAGGTTACATCTGTAGACTGCCAGCTGCCAGCAGTTTGGCAAATCGAATTTCACCAGGCTGAAGGTTGACTCAGCCTTCCATCCTTCCAAGGTGGATTAAATGAGGGCCCAGATTGTTGGGGCAATGTGCTGACTCTGTGAACCGCTTACAGAGGACTGTAAAAGCACTATGAAGCGGTCTATAAGTCTAAGTCCTATTGTTATTGTTATCCCTGACACAGATGGTCAGCTGGATCATTGCATGACCGAGATGAACCTATCAGTGTTTTACAGTTCGCGTTTTGTATTTCGTGACTAGACCATATAAATATTAGGGTAGCCTCTTCTAAACTATCATGCTTTGATCATTAGGCCCACCAGGATCATAAAGTTGTGGGGGAAATTCAAGCATTAATCTTCATATGTAACTCATTTCTTTCCTATCAGTGTCTTGTAGTTCATGGCTAGACCATGTAGAAGGCTGGAATGCTCATAAGGGTGATTTCAGTATTCTCTTCCTGTCTTATGAAGAAATGAAAAAGGTAAAATGTGTTTGTGTTGTGTTGCGTTGTGCAATATGAACAATCATTAAGCACGGAAAGCTTTGGAAATGATGGGATGTGTAAATAACTTATTCCAATAGGGAGTAGCAGAGGTGAACACAGAGCTAATCTTGGTTATTTCTGTGATCTCCTAGAGAACTGCAAAAGAAGTTCAGCAAAACAAAGCTGATCTAGTTTTTGATAGACTTATTTAATGGATAAGGAAAACCCAATTAGCACAATGTAACTACAATCAGAAAAATCTTAGCCATAGCCTATTATATTATATTATGTTGTATTGTACTGTATTGCATTGAATTGCATTGCTTTGCATTGCATTGCATTGCTTTATGAGTATAAGTATAAATGTAAATATATATGAATATGAATATAAATATAAATATCATATTTTCCATAATATTGGGCTCAGAAGAGATTGATTCAACTCAATGGCATTTTTAAGAGAGGCTTTTTTTTAAAACTTGCTTGGGAACTGGTCAGCCTCTGATGCAGCCAAGAAAACATGAAAACATTTACCAGAACTCCCAAAGCAGCATTTCCTTTTTTAATTCATTGATATTGCTTCTATGTACAGTATTCATTTCAAAAATTACTTTATCTCAAGGTATTTTTTTCAGTAGGAAAATAATTAAAGTTTAATATGCAAGATATGTATAACGAAGAAATTTTCTTGAGAATTTCCCAAAGATATAAACAAAAAAATCCATTTTTTTCTCCATTGTTATAGATGAACTAATATAAAGCTTTATCAAATTGCAGGACCTGAGAAGTTCTGTACTGAAAATATGCAACTTTCTAGGAAGAAAACTAACTGAAAAGGAGGTGGATGATGTGGTGGATAAAGCTACATTTGATAACATGAAGGTGGATTCTAGAGCAAACTACACGTTAATGCCTCCTGAGATTCTAGATTTAAGCAAAGGAAGCTTTCTTCGCAAAGGTAGATTAGTAATAATTCATACTCTGGGGCTTTTGGAATGTGCCACCCTTCATCTGAAACCAGGGTTGCCACCTTCGTCTGAAAGGGGCTTTCTAAAGTGGTATGGATATGTCCCAACAGCCCTCTCTTTCTGGGGTCTCTCCATGATGTTGTGTTTGCCTCATCATCAGCCTACATTTGAGGCAGCCGTAAGCTTTTCTTAGTTGTGCCAATGTTGGTGTTCTCCTGTTCACCCAAACAATTTTCTGGTGTGGATATAATCCGACCAGTTTCAATTATCATTCTGTTGGTTGCACAATCTAATGATTCTTTGGGAGTGGAATAGTTTTAGCTGATACTGACCACTTTAGGATGGTGGAGACGCAACCTCTTCACTGTCTACCTTGGGTAATCTCCCCAACAAGAGTGTGGTGGGTCACATGGTTAGGACGTTGGGTTGAAAGTTAGCAAGCCCATGTTTGAAATCCGAGTGCTGCTGCATGGTAGGGTGAGCTCCTGTGATTCACTCTAGCACCTTGTTTGGACCTTGAAAGGAGCACCACTCCCAGGGCATCTCCCTGGAAACAGTGATGTCACTGTGGGACCTCAAGTGAAACAAGTAAACAAATGCTCACAAACTTCAATTAACCATAGCCATGTTGTAAAGGATAATGGGGCAAAATTCTTCCGAAATGGAAACAAAATTCTTCCAAAATTATTGAATCTTAAGTTTTACAGACACAGCTTCTCCATTTTGATTTATTATTATAAAATAAATCAGGACATGGTGTAATGTCATGTTGTTCATCTGAGGTTGTATTTACTTACTTTTAAGAACTGCTAAGGAGCAGATTTTTACTACATTCACATGCATAAAACCATGGAACTCAAGCAGGCTATACGTCCTGTTTACATGACTGTATATACATTCAAACCCAAACTTAGTCACAGAAAAATGTGTAAGAATGACGATTTTGTTGACAGGATGACATAAATAACCTCCAGTTTAATTGAATAAAAAAAACTGTTGACATATTTTTAACCATTGTTTCCCAGGCACTATTGGGGACTGGAAGAACCTCATGACTGTTGCCCAGAGTGAAAGGTTTGACCATGTCTTTAAGGAGAGGATGGAAAAGCTGCCCTTCAAGTTCTGCTGGGATATTCAGGAGGATCCAGAGCCTATTTCCAGCTGAGTGGAGGAAAATAACGTGTGATACACACCTTCAAATGGCTTGAATCAGAGATGACCTTCCAAGAATGGTCTTTATGTAATCTTGTAATTTTTAATTCTCAACTCTACAGGGAGAGAGCAACATTAAATTCTTCATTATTTTTAAATATTGTACAGCATTTGTTTATTGTTTAAGATTTCCATAGCTATCTGACCAGTGTTGGGTTTCAATTTTTTTCCCTACCGGTACAGTGGGTGTGGCTTGGTGGAGGGCTTCATGTGGCTGAGTGCGCATACGGCAAGGTGGGCAACACCACTCCACCAAGCCACACCCACCCAAACCACGCCCACAGAACCCACAGAAAAGCTTGGCCAAGTCTTCTACCGTTCAACCTGGCTGCTTCTCGCCTTCTTCTCATGTTTGCTCTGTGTGCATGAACCCAAGAAGGAGAAAAGCAACCATGTTGAATGCTGCGGCAGAGAGAACACAATGTTTTCTGCCTCTCTTCGCAGGCCCATTATGGTCCCCCCTTTCCCCTGTGTTGAAGCACCTTAAAGACTGAAGCTGGTGGCTGCCTTCTGAGCAGCTCCACTGGGACGCTGTCCCTCTGGCGCAACAGGCCGTTCCTATGACTGGGTCCGGTGGGCAGCTGCGAGCAGCACCGCCATGCAATGGGGCACATGGCCGGTGCAAACAGGGCAGCGATGGTGGCCATGGTCACAGGCAACACATTGCATACCGGTGCTACTTGTGCCAGCCCATTAGACATGGCCAGGGGAAAGCTAGCAGTGATTGAGTAGCCAACAGGCAGGCAGGGCGGGGCAAGTGAGCAGCAAACGGGTGGGCAAGGCAAGCAATCACTAAGAAAAAATATGACAACAACAAATTCAAAATCAACATATTTGCAACAGCTAGACCTATTTATTGTATTTGCTGCTTCCCTGAAAATATATATTGCTTGATATATCATCTTAGTCCGACTCCTAAAGGGAAAATCGAGTTTTTAAAGGTTTTTTTGTAATTTTTCGGTATAATGATACATTACAAATACTTGGCATCAGCGGTGGATTGCTCCCGGTACGTACCGGTATGGGCGGACCGGTAGCGGAAATCAGCTGTACTTTTGCATATGGGAGCACCGGACACTCCCCCATACCAGAACGGTCCAGGTGCATCCGAGGCTGGAACAGGCTTCACGCTGGCCTGGGCTCCTCTGAAGAAGTCCCCACTACTTCCTTCTCTTTGAGAAGCAGCTTTCAAAATGGGGAGTTTGCAAACTGCTTTATAAGGAGAAGGAAGTGGGGAGGGGGCTTCTTCAGATGAGCTGAGACTGGAGTGGGCTGCGTGGATGCCCCACCGCTACCACTGCCATCACCGCGCCCAAGCCACAAGTTAAAACTCCACAGGAGTTCTGGTGTGTCTCACCGCCACCGCCAGCCACTGGCACGGCCAAGAAGCATGGTAAAACTCCCTACTGCCAGCTCTACAGGTCCTCTCACCAATGAAAACAACTGGACTGTGCTCCCTAGCACTGCCACCATCCCCAGTTATGGAGAGCTCCGGATTGGGATTTGGCACACAGGGCATTGCTGGAGCTGAGGGGGCTGGCCTTCCCCTCTGCCACCAGCCATGGGAGGAAGGTAAAGCCAAACCTTGCCTAGGCAAGAGCTGCTGGCGGGGGTGGATAAGGCTGCAGAGCGAACCTGGCATGAAGTTGTTTGTAAATCTTCCCAAAAGAGGGAGGGGAGGAAGTTCTGCCGGTGTCCAGGTTGATTTTATAATAAGAGAAGACCTGGGTGTGTTTTTATTAGATAGCCTTTCCTAACAAGACTGATATTTGTTTGCATCACTGATGGTCTCAAACTCATTGCTCAATTCGTTTGTTAAGTCCTCATAATTCATAATTATGTTTATGAGTTGCTAATATCACCACCCTGAGTAATTCCCTTTGGAGCACTTTCCACTTTAACAATTTAGGAAAGAAGTGTGGTCTTTGGGTTTACCTGAATGAATTCAGGTGTAGCCATCAGGGAAGGGTTAATTTGATTGACTATGCTTTAATGTTCAAAAAGAATAATTTTTATCAGTATAAGCAGAGCAGTTTGCAAAAATCATTGTAGTAAACTGAATACTACTGTAGAACATAATTCTCACCAAAAACACAATTTAAAATAGAGTGAAGTAAAATTTTACACAGGCAAGAAAAAATGTATAGAATAGGTCAGTGATGGCGAATCTATGGCACGCGTGCCACAGGTGGCACGCAGAGCCATTTGTCAGGGTGCGAGAGGCATTGCCCTGTTAGCTGGCTAGCGCGCATGTGCGTGCTGGCCAGCTGAGTTGACCATTTTTTAAAGCCATTTTTCACCCCCCACAGGCTCCAGAGGCTTTATAGGAGCCTGGGGAGGGCGAAAAGAGTCTCCCCCCCCCCCGAGTTTCTCTGGAGAGTTCATAAGCTTCACTGAAGCCTCCAGAGCACAAAAAACCGGCCCTACGGGCAAACCGGAAGTTCGATAACAGACTTCTGGTTTGATCAGAGGGTCGTTTCGACTATTTTGGAGACTTCAGGGAAGCCTCCTGAAGCTCCCTGAAGCCTCCGGAGGGCTTCCAGGGTGGCGGGGGGCTGTTTTCGCCCTCGCTATGCTCCCATAAAGCCTCTGGAGCCTGGGGAGGGCGAAAAAAGCTTGCAAAAACGGGGGGTTGTGCCTGTAGTGCATGCATGCACACTGGGGGGTCGTGCACTGCATTATGGGTGTGGCACGCCTGCACACGACCCCCTGGTGCTTCCCCCACTTATGGCACACGAGGCAAAAAAGGTTCGCCATCGCTGGAATAGGTGGTGCCTGGCTCAACTGGAAGTAACTGTGAAACGGATCTGTGAGATGGAAACTTATCAAACCGATCCAACCTAGAAATGAGATATTTCTTAACAGAACAATTAGAGAAATGGGATGCCTTCAGAAATTGTGAGTATATCATCACTGGAGGTTTTTAAGAAGAAATTTGTCCATAATAGTATAGGGACTAGTATCATGCTTCAGCAGGCGTTGGAGTAGAAAACCTCCAAGGTCCCTTTCAACTCTGTCATTCTTTATAAATCTCTCCACTCACTGTTACCAAGAGAATAGTGATAAACAATATTTGCAAATGTACATCAGGCGGTCTTCTGACAGAAAATCTCATCTTATTGGTTAGTACCAAGGGGAAGATGACTTTGAAAATGCTTCCTCTCCCACCATAACATGCAAGAAGAGGCGAGGACTGGCTGGGAGGGGAGGGGCAAGGAGAAGCAAGGTGCTCCTCCATGTGAGTGACATCGAGTTGGCCATGCCCACCCAATTACATGACCACACCCACCTAGTCATGCCCACCAGTCACATGACTGCCAAGCCATTCTCACAGTCACATGACTGCCAAGCCACGCCCACAGAATAGGCCACACCCACAGAATAGGTACTAAACAATTTTGAAACACAACCCTGCTTGGCATGTAAATCTGAACTTCCTTTGCATTTTTAAAACATACTGATTTTTATAGTAACACTTCAATCAATTTATGGATACAGTGAGACAACAGTGATACAAGTCTACATCAGCTAAGAAAGTTCCCCTTGACCCATTTTACATTTCCAAATTAGTTTATTACTCAATCGTGTTCTATCTCCTCTCTTGCTCATTTTTGGAACACAGAAGTTCTGCTGACACAATGATTGACTAAAGATCAGCTTTCTTAAGTATTTGAGCACTCGACTTGAGTATAAGTGATGTCACTGACTAATCTTTTCAACCTGGAAAAGCTAATCTACTTATTATCAACCTGAAAAAAAAGTCTCTCTGACATATGAACGCACTGTCCTCCAGTCTTAGAACTGTCTCCTCTAAACTTGCAGGGACCTATCCAATGATAAAAAAACCATCAATTGTTTTTCTTAAGCATTGAACCAACTAGGTGAACTCAAGATCATTTAGAACCTCACTGGGAGACCATTGATTCTATGACTACAGTGACAAAGAGGCCTCTCTCTCTAAAAACAGCACGGCAGCACAGCTTTGGTTTCCAAAGTTGCAGCTGAACAAATCACAAGACTTCTGGAACACTGTCCTTTGGCCGAATGAGACCAAAGTTGAGATGTTTGGCCATAATACAATATGCCACGTTTGGCAAAAACCAAACATGAATATCAGCACAAACATCTTATACAAACCATAAAGCATAGTGGTGGAGGGGGGATGATTTGGGCTTCTTTTGTAGTCACAGGATCTGGAAACCTTGCAGTCACTAAGTTGACCATGAACCCCACTAAATACCAAAGTCTTCTAGAGTCACATGTTAAGCCAGCGGTCTGACAGCTAAAGATTGGCCAAGATTGGGTCATGCAACAGGACAATGACCCTAAGCACATCAGCAATAATACCACAGAATGGCTGAAAAGGAAAAGAATTAAGGTGTTGCAATGGGCCAGTCAAAGTCCAGACCTCAACCCGATTGCTACGGTGGGACCTCAAGTGAACTCTACATAAACAAATGCTCACAAACTTCAATTATATAATGTTGTAAAGTAATGTTGTAAAGAATAGTGGGCCAAATTCTTCCAAAGTGGAATGAATATTATTCCAAAATTATTGAATCTTAAGTTTTACAGACACAGCTTCTCCATTTTGGTTTTCTTTTTCAAAAATAAATCAGGACATGTTGTAATGTCATGTTCATCTGAGGTTGTATTTACTTACTTTTAAGAACTGCTAAGGAGCAGATTTTTACTATGTTCTCATACATAAAACAATGGAACAGAAGCAGTGTATACTTCATGTTTACATGACTGTATATACATTCAAACACAAACTTAGTCACAGAAAAATGCGTAAGAATGAGCATTTTGTTGACAGGATGACATAAATAGCCTCTAGTTTAATTGAATAAAAAAACCTGTTGATATTTTTTTAACCACTGCTTCCCAGGTACTGTTGGGGACTGGAAGAACCTCATGACTGTTGCCCAGAGTGAAAGGTTTGACCGTGTCTTTAAGAAGAGGATGGAAAAGCTGCCCTTCAAGTTCTGCTGGGATATTCAGGAGGATCCTGAGCCTATTTCCAGCTCATTGGAGGAAAATAATATGTAATATAAACTTTCAAATGGCTTGAATCAGAGATGACCTTCCAAGAATGGTCTTTATGTAATCTTGTAATTTTCAATTCTCAACTCTGCAGGGACTATAGGACAGAGCAACATTAAATTCTTCGTTATTTTTAAAAATTGTATAGCATTTGTTCATTGATTTAGATTTCCATAGCTACCTGACCAGTGGTGGTTTCAATTTTTTTCCCTACCGGTTCGGTGGTGTGGCTTGGTGAGGGGGTTCATGTGACTGAGTGGGTGTTGCAAACTCAACATCACTCACGGCAAGGTGGGGCAACACCTTTCTACCAAGCCACACCCACCCAAACCACGCCCACAGAACCCACAGCAAAGTTTGGCCAAGTCTTCTAGTGTTCAACCTGGCTGCTTCTCGCCTCCTTTTCTTGTTTGCTCTGTGTGCATGAGCCTGAGAAGGAGAAAAGCAGCCACGTTGAATGCTGTAGCAGAGAGAAGCCAAAGTTTTCTCCCTCCCTTCGCAGCAGAACTGCTTGGAAGGCAGCTCCTGTGGCTTCCTGTCCCTTTATGGTCCCCGCTCCGTGCTGCACTGAAGTACCTTTAAGATTGGGGCTGCCTTCCAAGTAGCTCCAGTGGGACACCATTTCTCTGGCGCAACAGGCCGTTCTCCTGGCTGGGTCCAGCGGTCAGCCACGAGTGGGGCGCACGGCAGCAAAAACAAGGCGGCAATGGTGGTGACGGTCATAGAACTTGTCCTCTGACCGTTGCCTCCATCCTGTTCACAGGCATCACATTGCATGTCGGTGCCGCTCGTGCCAGGCCACCAGACCTTGCCAGGAGAACAGCCTGCTGCGCTGGAGGTATGACGTTGTAGCGGAGCTGCTCAGAAGACAACCAAAAACGACCGGCAGCTGGAGGCTTCCTGTGAAAGGTGGCCAAGCCTCACCATGCCCCCCCCCAAGATGAACAGAACAGAAGGTAGATGAGCGAGGCAGAGGGCAAGTGGTCAGAGAGTGGGTGGCAGCTCTGGGGCAAGTCCAGAGCTGGGGAATGGCTCATTCCCTATCCTGCTGAAGGGGGCAGGGAGCAGGCAGTGGATCTGGGCCAAGGCGGGCAAAGTGCAGAGGTGACTGGAGATGTGCATAGATGGGCCACATGGTGAAGCAACGGCAACACCAAGGTTACCCTTGGTCTGAAGCTAATTGGGTGAACAGTGGGAACCTAAAAGTGGAGAAGTTAGTAAAGCAATTCAATGGGAAGTTTCCCGAGAAGTCAAAGGGTTCCCCTGGGTGGAGAAAAGGTGGTTAATTTTGTTATGTTAACTTTTATGTTATTCTCTTTGCAGGAAAGATTTTTCTTTTGAGGAGAGGCCGCCTGTCAGGCCTGTAGTTATGTTCTTTTTAGGATCTTTGGCCTGTCACACTTTCTTATAATTTTCTATGCTGTTTCAATAGTGTAGTAGTTGGGAGGGGGGAATAGAAAGGAGTAGGATTGTAGAATGTATTGTTGACATTCTTTTATAGAAGCCAAGGTCATCTTTTGTCTCCGCACCTCGACACCTGACCGGAACCAGAGGAGTGTAGATGCCAGCGTGGAAGATGATGATTGGAACATGTGATGGATTTGTGGGTGTGGGGATAGATCATAAACTTTCAACTGGGTGGAATTCCAAGATGCAAATCAGAGTTGGAATTTTTCCATAGAGGTGCTAAATTGCCTGTAGAATAAATTGGACTTTTAAAGATGTTTTTGGCTTGGACAATGATTTAATTCTGCATGGTATTTAGAACCCTAACATTATTCCAACTCTCTCTCTCAAAATAATTCACTAGCACCCCCCCTCGCAGGGGGGGGCTGGTGATGGGGGGTGCTGCATTCCCAACGCTGACCGGGACAGCGTAAATATCAGCAGGCCTTTCCTCGCTGAAGCGGCGGGCTGGCGTGGGCGGTGCGGGCAGCGGGCGGCAAGCCTCCATGAGGGGAGGCCTTCGGGCCTTCCCTCATTGAAGCGGCGGGCTGGCGTGGGTGGTGCAGGTGTCAAGCCTCCACGAGGGGAGGCCTTCGGGCCTTCCCTCGCTGAAGCGGCGTGCTGGCCTGGGCGGCATGGGTGGCGGGCAGCAAGCCTCCGCGAGGCGAGGCCGAAAGCCCCCCGCCCTCTCTCCAACCTCGCCTGGCTGGCTAAGCCTGCCAGGCGACCTGCTTAGTAACAGTCTTACCTGTCCTGCTGCATCTCTGCCTGTCTGCTGCCTGTTGCATCCATCCATCGCATTGGAGCACTGCTGATTCTGCCTGCTGGTAAGTAACCTAGGTTTTTTTCTTTTATTTTTTAATGTATTTTAAAATAATATTTTATTTATTGTGCATAGAATTTTTTAAAATAATTTTACTTAAAAGTATTGAGCATAGAATATTTTAAAATGGTTTACTTCAATTTATTGTGTGTGGCTTCTTTTTTTAAATTGACTTAGACTACTTTAAAAAAGATTATATCCAAAATAAATTAAAATAAACCATTTTAAAATATTCTATACTCAATACTTTAAAATGTATTGTGCATAGAATTATTGTAATTTATTGTGTATGGAATGCTTTTAATGGTTTCATTTTAAATTATTGTGTGTGGAATAGTTTGAAATGGTTACAGTATAAATTATTGTTGGTGGAATAACGGTTACAGTATACTATGGCTGGTACAATACCTTAAAATAGTTACAGTATAAATTATTGCTGGTGGAATACTTAACAATGGTTTTTAAGGATTTTTTTTATTTATAGAATATCTTTTTTAAATTATTTTTTGGGAATTTTTATTTTTTAATTGTTTATAAAATATATTTACTACAAGAAATGTTATTCATTTTTGCAAATGTTTTCTCACAATATGTTGCTTAAAAGTGTTCAGACCAGGTTTATGTATCTCAAAGTGGCTGCTTTTCTATGGGCAGGCCAGGTTGATGCAAGGCAGTTTTGCCAGATTTTGTGTGTTTCACCCTCGTTGTTTATGTAATTCTGAAGTCGTTGATGATTATGTGAGCTTCCTGGCACTGTCCTTTATAATTTCCCACAATGCCTTGATGGTTTTTATTCCAGTGACTTTGTCTTTCCTGTTCTTAGGGTTAGGAAAAAAACTGGCTTCATTTGCAGTCTTTTGGAGGGGGGGGGGAATTCTTATTTTTTGGTGTTTTCCTGGCACTGTCATAGTTTGTGTGGGTGTGTAATGTCCCACAGTTATCTACACATTAAAAATGATCTAGTAATATTTCCTAAGACTTATATCTCTCTGAAGACTTATATCGCTCTGAGTCTCATGATGCCTGCTAAGAAGGCCCCCCTCCCAGTCACATGGCCGGCAAGCCACTCCCACCAGGTCACACGGCCAGCAAGCCACTCCCACAAAGGAGGCCACACCCACAGAGTAGGTTCCAAAAAAATTTGAAACCCACCACTGGAGGGGGACAATAATATAACAACTCTTATGTAAATTTATATATGGAAATTGGGATTCAGGTATGAAAATAATAATGCAATAACATCTTTGTGGCGGCATCTCCTATTGGTAAATCCGTAATTCTTCAAATAATGATACATTACAAATACTTGGCATGTAAATCAGAAGTGCTTTTGTATTTTTAAAACATACTGATTTTTACAGCAACACTTTTCCAAATTAGGTTATTACTCAATCGCGTTTGATGTACTCTCTTCCTCATTTTTGAAATACAGTAGTACATTGCTGACACAATGATTGACTAAAGATCAGCCTTCTTAAATATTTGAGCACTCGACTGGAGTATAAGTACATTGACAAACCATTGCAAATAAGCTGGCTTAAGGACATGACATGAGTGACTGTCAGAGTCTATATAGATAAGGTAAGGTAAGAAAAGAATTGCAATTAGTATGTTCTTAACATTGTAATTAAAACTTTCTCTTATACACAGAATTTTTAGATTCCAAGAAGAATAGCAAATGTTCTCTTTGCAATGGAAACATTTATCAATGAAAATTGAGTTCACGGAACTAATGAAACTAATATAATAAGACACACACACACCACACACATGCACACACAGATATCCTTTATGTGAGCAGGATTCATGATTTTTAAAGAACTGAATTAATACAATATTGACCATAAATGTAGGAACTATTGATAATTGCTCTATTATTACATCTACAGCTGAAGCAATGGAGCCAGAGGATGAGTCCCTGTATAAATACAAAGGACTCTACTTCATAACTGGCTTGTCCTCACCTGAAAATTTAGATTCCCTGGACAGTTTTGAAATCCGAGATGATGATATATTTGTAATCACATATCCTAAATCTGGTAAGTTCAAAGATGTCCTCCAAGAAAGAGTTAATCTTGTGTCCAATGTTGTTATTCAGTTCCTCAGTGTTTTGGTTGCTGTGATTCTGTTGCGCTATAACCAGATTTTAACATTTAGCTTTTTATAAGAAGATGGAAATGTAGGGAAAATAAGCTGCTAAACCTCTACTTTCATTGTTTATATTTTACTCTACATTGGCTACATTAGTAACCTTGGCTAGTCACTCTCTCTCAGCCCAATCTACTCACAGGGCTGTTGTGAGGAAAATAGGAGGAGGAGGAAGTATTAGGTATGCTTGCCACCTTGAGTTAGTTCTAAAATTAAAAAAGGCAGGATAGAAATAAATGTGTAAATAAATAGCTATTCTTTTCTCATCCATCCATCAGCTCAATCTATCAATTTTAGTAGAGTTGATTGTCTTTGTGCATCTCTGAAACATTTGCTTTTCTCCCTGATAGGAAGGTTGGCTTTGCATAAGTTCAGCTTTCTCCAAATAATAATGGGCAAATAAATTTAATTATTCCTTATTTGCAGGCACTATATGGACTCAGAATATTGTCAGCTTGATTCTTTATGAAGGACACCGAGATGGAACTGAAAATATAACCCTAATTGACCGAGCACCATGGCTGGAGTATAATATATTCCATGTAGATTTACCTAGTCGCCCATCACCTCGTGTCATTTGTTCCCATCTGCCCCACTATTTGGTACCCAAAGGATTACGAAAAAGAAGAGCAAAAGTAGGACATGTTTTGTTAACTTATGAGGTAGAGTGGGGAGCTGCCTGTGTTCTTTTCGTTTAGCTCTATGTCTGAATGTTTTATTAAGAAACAGGCAAGGGTACACAAAAATATTATATTGTTGCAATATGTTGGAATAGCAAATTCTGAAGTGTGAGGGGGGGAACACAAACAAAACAGTCTTAAAATCAAAAGGTCATGCCCAGCAGAAAGAGCTAACAACCAAACTGAATATTAAACCACTTAAGCTTATTTTTCCCAAGGTGACACACCCAGATAGATTGTAACATTTGGTGTTGCATGGCCAGTTGCTATCTTAACATATCTGGAGGATATCAAGTTGAGGGCTGCTATTTTTAGCGCTCAAATCCCTTCTCACAATTTCTACTCTCAGTCAATCATGCCCTCGTCACTGGTGCAAAATGCAGACGCAACGGGCATTGGTGTTTCTCTAGAATTGTATTCATTACACCTCCGCTTTGGAAACTGCATTGGTTACTAGTTTGCTCTTTAGATTTGTCAGGCAGGAGCCAGGAGGAAAGACTTTTCTTCTGCCATATGGAAAATCTTTCCCCCAAGTCGATGTTGGCCCCAATCCTGGTGGTCTGCTGGAAGGCTCTCAAACATGGTTTTGCTAATGAGCTTTGAGATCCCGTGATAGAATGGAACCTGTTAGATGAATGTATGAGAGTTACTTGATAAACTCTCTGTACGCTTTGCTGTCAATCTCTCTTTTTTCTTGTTTTTTTCTTGTTTTTTTGACTAGGTATTATCATCTTTATCTTACAGATTATTTATGTGCTTCGAAATCCAAAGGATGTCTTGGCTTCTAACTATCATTTTCACAAACTATCAGTCAAAATAGAAACCCCAAAAGACTTTGATATATTCTTTGAAAAGTTTGTGGCTGGAAAAGGTAAGAAGAATTTGATCATATCAACATTTTGTCCATTTTTGTTTTAGATAAGAGATTATGAATATATTTCAATCCTCTTCCCACCAAGAACAAACAATACACTCTCTCTCCTTACATAAGAAATAAATAATGATTCTCTATAATGCAAATATTCCACACAAATATTTTTTAGTAGGAAGAGTGGGTGCAGAAGAATGAAGGGCTCCTAGGAGAACTTTGATGTAAAAGTGAGAGAGAGAGTCAAGAGAAGGCAGCTTATTATGGAGAGAGATGAGAAATACTAAGGTATATTTAATATGGAGGAGAAAATGGAGAGAAATTGTTTAGCAGTTCAAAATAGGGATGTTAATGCATTGGAATGGATGGATAGAATGTAATTTTTTTAAAAAAAATGAATGTTAGTTAAAGAACCAAATACTCAAATGATATCACAGAGGAAGCGATTTAAGGATTGGAAAGAGAAAAGAGATAACCAGAGTTAGTTCTTTGAATATTTGAAGAAGTATAAAAAAATTAAACCAGATTGCCCCAAAAGTTCCAAATAAGAAAAAGCAAAGAAACAAAACAATATAGGAGCATCTTAACAGAAATCCCCCCATAACAAGTTGGAGTATGCAACCACATTAATTACAACTCTCATTCTTTCTCTGTCCTCTCCACATTCAGTGACGTTAGGGCAGCCCTTCAGTTGTGCTGTCATGCTTTGATTTTTAGGCCCACCAGCATCACAATGGAGGAAACTCAAGCATTAACAATGTAGAAAGAGCTGTGGTGGTGGAGTTGTCACAATGCAATACTGCAGGCTACTTCTGTAGACTGCCAGCTGCCAGCAGTTTGGTAGATCGAATTTCACCAGGCTGAAGGTTGACTCATCCTTCCATCCTTCCGAGGTGGATTAAATGAGGACCCAGATTGTTGGAGCAATATGCTGACTCTGTGAACCACTTACAGAGGACTGTAAAAGCACTATGAAGCGGTGTATAAGTCTAAGTGCTATTGTGATTGTTATCCCTGACTCAGATGGTCAGCTGGATCATTGCATGACCGAGATGAACCTATCAGTGTTTTGCAGTTTGTATTTTGTATTTCGTGACTAGACCATGTAGAAGTTAGGATAGCCTCTTGTTAAACTATCATGCTTTGATCTTTAGGCCCACCAGGATAATAAAATTAAGTGCAGGACATTTAAGGATTAATCCTCATGTTTATGTTAAACTCATTTTCTCCTATCAGTGTTTTGTAGTTCGTGGCTAGACCATGTAGAAGACTGGAATGCTCATAAGGGTGATTTCAATATTCTCTTCCTGTCTTATGAAGAAATGAAAAAGGTAAGATGTGTTTGTGTTGTGTAGTGCAATATGAACAATCATTAAGCACTGAAAGCTTTGGAAATGATGAGATATATAAGTAACTTATGCAATAGGGAGTAGCAGAGGTGACCACAGAGCCAATCTTGGTTTTTTCGGTGATCTCCTGGATGACTGATGAGATCTCTGAAGAAAAATAAATTTCTATCTCTTCAAAAGCATGGTGGAGGATCCAGGAAACTAGAGTGCCGTCAGCTTGATATTAAAAAGATTATTAAAAGCTATATTTGTGAGCACTTGGCTTGTCATGCTAGAATTCACACGATGCATGTCTTGTAAACCGGTTTAGCAAAACAAAGCTGACCTAATTTTTGATAGACTTAATAAATAAGGGAAATCCAATTAGCACAATGTGCCTGGAATCAGCAAAATCTAAACCAAAGTCTCTCATAATATTTTCCTGATTGGGCTCAGAAGAGATTGAAAATAATTAAAGTTTAATATGCAAGATATGCATAACGAAGAAGTAATCTTGAGTATTCCCTAAAGATATCACCAAAATTTTCCATCTTTTCTCCATTGTTAGGGATAAACTAATATAAAGCTGTATCAAACTGCAGGATTTGAGAAGTTCCGTACTGAAAATATGCAACTTCCTAGGAAGAGAACTAACTGAAAAGGAGGTGGATGATGTGGTGGATAAAGCAACATTTGATAACATGAAGGTGGATTCTAGAGCAAACTACAGGTTCATGCCTCCTGAGATTCTAGATTTCAGCAAAGGAAACTTTCTTCGCAAAGGTAGATTAGTAATAATTCATACTCTGGGGCTTATGGAATATGCCAGGCTTCATCTGAAACCAGGGTTGCTACCTTCATCTGAAAGGCGCTTTCTAAAGTGGTATGGATATGTCCCAACAGCCTCTCTTTCTGGGGTCTCTCCATGATGTTGTGTTTGCCTCATCAGCAGCCTACATTTGAGAAAGCCGTAAGACTTTCTTAGTTGTGCCAATGTTGAAGTGGTTTTCTTCTTTTCACCCTAACAAGTTTCGGGTGTGGATATAATCTGACCTGTTTCAATGATCAGTTTCAATGTTGGTTGCACAGTCTAATGATCCTTTGGGAGTGGGTTGTTTTAGCTCATACTGACCACTTTAGGATGGTGGAGACCTGTGGTAGGATTCAATTTTTTTTACTACCGGGTGTGGCATGGCTTTGTGGTCGTGGCAGGAGGAGGATACTGCAAAAGCCCCATTCCCTCCTCACCCCATTAACCTGCTTTCCAGTTCCATTCTCCTTTTTAGGGCAACAAAAGAAGATCAGCTGGGACACTGGGAAGCAGTGGGGGAAGGGCCAGCCTATTTGCCGTTTCTCCAAACTATTCAAAATGTTCGCTACTGGTTCTCCAGAACCTTTCAGAACTGGATGAATACCACCTCTGGTAGAGACACAACCTCTTCACTGTCTACCTTGGGTAATCTCCCCCACCAGGATTGCAGTAGGTCAAATGATTAGGACTCTGGGTTGGAAGTTAGCAAGCCCTTATGTGAAATCTGAGTGCTGCTGCACGGTGGGGTGAGCTCCTGTCATTCTCTCTAGCACCTTGTTGGGAACATGAAAGAAGCACCACTCCCGGGTCATCTTCCTGGAAACAGTGATGTCACTAGCTAATCATTTCAACCTGGAAAGGCAAATCTACTTATTTTCAACCTAGAAAAAAAGTCTCTCCGACATGAGGGCAATGTTCTCCAGGTTTAGAACTGCCCCTCTAACCTGCAGGGCCATATCCAATGATCAAAAAGCCATCAATTGTTTCTCATAAGCATTGGTATAATGGGGATGAACTCAAGATCATTTAGAACTTCATTGGGAGACCACTGATTCCATGACTTCCCAGTAAGAGATACTTACTGTAGGGGAATCACTCAACACCTTCTAGATAGGGAGAACTTTGCCCTTTTATCAAGTCTTCCTTCTGTAATCCAGCTCTAGTTAAGATAGTAAGAAACAATTTCCTGCCCCAAAACTATAAATACAGACTTCTAAGAACTGTTTAGTGGACAGGAAGGTGGCTAAACTTTCCTTTAATAATTGAGGAACGTGCAATGTTCCAAGTTAGTCAGGTTTTTCAAACTATTACCCTCTTTCTCAGACTCAGAGAAGCCCACAGGTAACTGAAGAGTGTAAACTACCACTGGAAAACTTTTGATCTTCATCCCTACAGTCCCCACCTGAAGCCCTGAAATGTTTTATATACAGTAATGTGAAAAAGAAAGCACACACTCTTTGAGTCCTATGGTTTTATGTATCAAGACATAGTAAAAATCATCTGGTCCTTAGCAGTTCTTAAAGTAGGTAAATACATCCTCAGATGAACAACAATACATGACGTATTACACCATGTCATCATTTATTTTACAAAAAGAAAGGCAAAGTTCATGACAGTACAACTGGAAAAAGGACTGAACAGTATGGTTTGTTTAGAAAGGTTGCCTGGAGAAGGCCTCTTCTCTCTAAAAACAGCATTGCAGAACAGCTTTGGTTTCCAAAGTTGCATCTGAAGAGACCATGAACTCCTCTGTATATTGAAGTATTCTAGGGTCACATGTGAAGCCAGGGGTCCAACAGCTAAAGATTGGCCAAGATTGGGTCATGCAACATGACAATGACACTAAGCACACCACCAAAAATGCCACAGAATGGCTGAAAAGGAAAAGAATTAAGGTGTTGCAATGGCCCAGTCAAAGTCCAGACCTCAACCTGATTGAAATGCTGGGACCTCAAATGAACTGTACATAAACAAATGCTCACAAACTTCAATTAAGTGAAGCAAGGTTTTAAAGAATAGTGGGCCAATATTCTTCCAAAACTATTGAATCATAAGTTTTACAGACACAGCTTCTCCATTTTGGTTTATTTTTATAAAATAAATCAGGACATGATGTAATGTCATGTTGTTCATCTGAGGTTGTATTTACTTGCTTTTAAGAACTGCTAAGGATTTTTACTATGTTCACGTACATAAAACCATGGATCTCAAGCAGGGTTTACATGACTGTATATACCTTCATACACAAACTTAGTCACAGAAAAATGCGTAAGAATGACCATTTTGATGACAGGACGACATAAATAGCCTCTAGTTTAATTGAATAAAAAAAACTGTTGACATATTTTTAACCATTATTTCCCAGGCACTATTGGGGACTGGAAGAACCTCATGACTGTTGCCCAGAGTGAAAGGTTTGACCGTGTCTTTAAGGAGAGGATGGAAAAGCTGCCCTTCAAGTTCTGCTGGGATATTCAGGAGAATCCATGAGCCTATTTCCAGCTCACTGGATGAAAATAAATGTCTGATGCACACCTTCAAACAGCTTGAATCAGAAATGACTTTCCAAGAAGAATCTTTATATCACCTTGTAATGTTTAATTCTCAACTCTGCAGGGATCATAGACCAGAGTAACATTAAATTCTGCATTATTTTTAAACATTGTACAGCATTTGTTTAATGATTTAGAATTCCATAGCTACGTAACCCTGGGTGTTATACATGAAATAGAGACTCACAAAGACAACATAGCAAAAAAAAAAAAAGAATATGACAAGAAAAAATCCAAAACCAACATATTTGCAACAGCTAGATCCATTTTTTATATTTTCCGCTTTCATATTGCTTGACATATCATCTTAGCCCAATTCCTAAAGGGAAAATCAAGTTTTTAAAAGTTTTTTTTTTTGGGGGGGGGCCAACATACTCCAGGTACTACAAATCTTGGCACCCCATGGATTGGGGGGGGGGGGAAGAGATTGAAAAAAAAGGCCACATCTCATCAGATTATGTTATTTATTATTTAAACAAGTTCATATAGCCACCTAGCTCATATAGGGTGCCTCCAGGTGGCTTCCAACATTAAAAGTGTAAAACTCAAATTTCCTCACCCACCTCAGCAACAGTGACCACAGTTACACCTTGATCAGCTCCTTATCAGTTAGGGCTCACTGACAAAATCATATCTTCAGAATCTTTCAGAAAAGTAAAGAGGCGAGGCCAATCTTATCTCCAGTGTCTAATATTCCAAAGGGAGGAAGTCACCACAGAGAAGGCCCTTTTCCTCAGTCCCACAAGATACACTTCCATAATAGATGGTACCTGTAACCTACCTTGTCTTCCAATTCTGGTGAGCTAGGGTAAACAAAGGGCAGGCGGTCTTTCAAACATGCTAGCTCCAAGCCCCAGAGAGCATCTTGAACTGCCTCCAGAAGCAGATCAGTAATCAATGCAACTCCCACAAGAGGTGTTGTTGTTGGTTGCTGAGTCATGTCTGATTTTTCATGACTAATGGACCGTAGCATGCCAGGCCTCCTGTCATCTACTGTCTCCCTGAGTCTGCCCATATTCATTGATGAGACTATCTAACAATCTTATGCCCTAGTGTCACCTTCTCCTTTTGCCTTCAATCACAAGAGGTGAGACATGCACACATTTCAAGTTGTGCAGAAATTTTGAACTAATTGTAACTTCTGGATAAGCCCTTGTACAGTACATAACAGTACTCCAAACAGGAGATAGCTGGAGCACAGGACCATGAGGAGGGCAGGTTGGTCCAGGAAAGATGCAAGGGTACACAACCCATAATTTCTGACAGACCCCCTGGCCATGACCACCACCTGCTCTTTGAGCAAAAGTTGCAAATCCAGAAGAACTCACAGATCACACACTGAGTCTGTCTGGCACAGCGCAACCCCATCCATCACCAACAATGGCAATTCTCCGAGAACCAAGGAGCCCCAAACCCATGTTAAAGGTAAATGTTAAAATTGGAAAACAAAAGAATAAGATGAAGGGACGCAGAAGAATAAAGAGATTATGCTACTACTGTGCTTAGTGATAATTCATGGTTTCAAAATTTTTGCACAAGTGCCTTGGGAACAAAGTTAATTTATCAGTAGTGGAGAAACAGGAGGTTAGTACAGTATAGTCTTTATTGTCATTGTACAAAATAAATACAACGAAATTGGTTAATGAAAGATGGTTGGACCCACTGAAAAATTCCCTTGCTAAGAGCAATTACCTTGTAAAGGCTGAATCTGGAAAAACAGCCTTCTGAAAAGTCTACAAACAATATAATCATCATGCTGCTGCTGAATTCCCTGAAAGTCATCTCCCCATTCAGATTATTATGAGAAAAAAAGCTGTGTTCAAAGTGGACTCCAAGTAGTATCTTATTTGGAGGTAATCCCATAATAGAAAATGGACACTTGTGTACTACAGGTAGGCCTTGTGTGGTGACCGTAGATGTACAACAGTGCTGAAAAAGTAACTTTGCAACCAGTCCTCACATTTATGTCCTTCGTAGGTTTGTAAAGCAAAGGAAAATATAAAGTAAGATCATTATATTGAGATGCTTCGCTTAACAACTGCTTCTCTTAACCACCAAATTGTGGGTCCCAATTGCAGTTACTAAACGAGGACTACTTGTAATGATGATGATAACTCTGTCATCACATCTTTGCATTTATTGGCTGAGGGACTAAATCACATAATTTGCATTGTGACGTCATGATGCAGACTTCATCCCACATGTAACGCCAACCCAATCCTTTCCAAAATAAACAAGAAGTTTAGTTTAGTTTAGTTTATTAAATTTATAAACCACCCCCTCTCCCCGAAGGGACTCAAAGAAATGTTCTTCTGCTCATTGCTACCTGCATGTTCTCTCTGCTCCCTGTAACAAATACTACTGGTGACTGAGAAATGCACCCTGACGGTCGCATTGAGTAAAATCTTTTTAAGGAGCAGCAAATTCGCCCTTCAAATTTTGCTGTGATATCCAGGATGAACGGAGTCCATTTCCAACTTGATGAAAAAAATAAAATAAAGCACAGTAAGGAAGCTTCAGTTGAGACATGCTTGAAAAAAATGACAAAGCATTTATTCAGGACAATTCCTGTACAGCGCTGGTATCTTAATCCTGAGCTATATGGCTTAATACATTTTAGACTACTCCATTATTAGTTGGCTCAGTAAAAGTATTGCACCAAGACATGGGTATTACTCTCTACTTCCATACAGATTTAGACTAAGGGACCGAAGATAAGCTTAACAATGTTCATTGGGAAAATGTAAACTTCAGAATGGGACAGGAGAAAAGATTTCGTAGAACCTGTGTATGAAAAAGGAAATCTTAGTATGGATTGGTTGCTCCTGCCATTACAGTTGCAAGGATAGACAAAGTTATGGCTACAGGCAGTTCTCAATTTACAACCACAATTGGGATGGAACTTCTATCGCTAAGCGAAGTAGTTGTTAAATGAGTCATCTCCAATTTTACAAACTTTTTTGCTGCAGTTGTAAAGTGAACCCAGCTTCCTCCATTGACTTTGCTCAAGAAAAGCCAGCCTGGAAGGTTGCTAATGATGATTTTTGGCAGTCACTTGAGGTGCCTCTGATCAAGACATTGAATGTAATTTTTTTTAAAAAAAAAAACCTCTTTTGTCACCCTGCCTGATGCTCTCTCCTTTCATTCAAAAAAATTTAAGGGTGCCGATCATTGATACATTTCTTACAGGTTAAAGAAAGGAATCCTCTTTTGACTTTTGGATTTGAAGGTTAGTTTTAATTTGACTAGAGAAAGATTGTAGCCTTTAAAATATAAGATTATTTTCATTTGATCGTTTACTATCATTTAGAGGAAATTAAGAGAACATTTTCTGAATACTAGCTTAGAGTAAGTTGACTATTAGTGTTTTAAAGATGCTTTTATAGATTGGTATTATTTTTTAAACTTAGAGTGAGGTTGCACCGACACAATGGACAACCACCCCCCCCCCCCATACCAGTCCAGGTGCGTCTGAAGCTGCAATGGGCTTCACACTGCTCTTGCCTGGGCTCCTCTGAAGAAGCCCCCCCTTGCTTCCTTCTCTTTGAGAAGCGGCTTTCAAATGGGGATTTTGCAAACTGCTTCACAAGGACAAGGAAGTGGGGAGGGGGCTTCTTCAAATGAGCCGAGGCTGGAGTGGCCTTCGTGGATGCCCCACTGCCACCACTGCGCCCAAGCCGTGTGGTTTAAAACTCCACAGGATTTCTGGGGTGTCTCACCGCCGCCGATAGCCACCGCAACACCCAAGCAGCATGGTAAAACTCCCTACCCGCCAGCTCTACAGGTCCTCTCACCAATGAAAACAACTGGGACTGTGCTCCCTAGCACTGCCACCATCCCCAGTTATGGAGAGTTGGACTTGGCACACGGTGCATTGCTGGAGCTGAGGGGGCTGGCCTTCCCCTCTGTCACCAGCCATGGGAGGAAGGTAAAGCCAAATCTTGCCCAGGCAAGAGCTGCTAGCGGGGGTGGGCAATGCTGCAGGGCGATACCTGGCATGAAGTTTTTTGTAAATCTCCCCAAAAGAGGGAGGGGAGGAAGTTCTGCCACTGTCCAGGTTTTTTTTTTTTTTTATAATAAGAGAAGACCTGGGTATGTTTTTATTAGACAGCCTTTCCTAACAAGACTGATTTTTGCTTGCATCACTATTGGCCTCAAACTCGTTGCTTAATTCGTTTGTTAGGTCCCATAATTCATAATTATGTTTATGAGTTGCTAATATCACCATCCTGAATAATTCCCTTTGGAGTACTTTCCATTTTGACAATTTAGGAAACAAGTGTGGTCTTTTGGGTTTACCTGAATGAAATTCAGGTGTAGGCATCAGGGGAGGGTTAATTTGAAAATGAGCAATGAAAGAGAAGCACACTTCTGTACATAACAGAAAGGAAAGGAAAACATTTTTTTTATTAAAAGAGTTTTGTACAAACAGATTTTCCCCCTTTTCACCCCCCCGCCATACATTGTAAATCTCATACAAATGTGCCCCCCCAGCCCCCCCACAAAAATTCACATTCAAATATTATACCAAATACTTTGCCCCCTCCCCTCCCCCCATCTTAAAGTAAATTACTCATATTGTATCCCCTCTCCTCCCAACAAACACAATATAAATTTCTCTTAGATTAATAATAACACATTAATCCCATCTTCTAGACTAAATTTAACATACATAACTCTTAATATAAATTTCTCCTAAAATAACATTGTTTCATTAATCCCATCATCTAATTTATTCATACAAATATAATGCCCCGCCCTCCACCCTACCCTCCCCCACCTCCCACAGAAACCCACCCCCCTGACTTCCGCTGTATACCACTCTAACAATTCCAAACATCCCGTATATTATTTACTCTAATCATCTATCAATCTAAGCATTCTTACCTAAAGGCTACATAATAACTCCTAGTCTGGTATTTATTCTCTATATAATCAATCCATTTTACCCATTCCTGTGTATAATCCTCCTGTTTCTGAGCTTTTAAAAAAGCTGAAATTTTTGCCATTTCGGCGAACCCTGCCACCTTCTGAATCCATTGATCAATTGTCGGTAAAAAATCTTTTTTCCAATGTTGCGCAATCAACAACCTAGCTGCTGTAACCATATGCAAAGCCAATTTTATTTCCCCTTTGGAGAAATCCTTAGCTATACCCAGTAAAAACATTTGCGGAGTGAAATGTATTCTTTTCTTAATACATTCTGCATAACCCACCATATTTTTATCCAAAAAGCTTTAACCTTGTTGCAAGTCCACCATACATGAAAAAAGGTAGCATCTAGACACCCGCATCTCCAACATTATAGGTTGAACATTTGGGTACATGCATGATAATTTTTTTAGGATCTAAATACCATCTGTAAAACATTTTATAAAAGTTCTCCCTATAAATTCTGTGACTGTGTAAATTTAACATTCTGAACCCATATTTTGTTCCCACGTCTCACAAACATAACCACTTCACCAAAATTCTGAGCCCATTTAATCATACAATCCTAAACCAATTCACTTTCTGAGTCTCTTTCTAAACAATACATTATATATTCTTTTAACTTGTTTTTGGGCCGGTCTCTTTTATCTGCTTAATCAGTTCCACTTCTTTATATCCATAAAAAACCGACCCGACGATCTTCTTCCCATTCTCTTCTGTAGCCGTATATAATGTAACCAAATTTAAAATAATTCCTTCATCCAACCAGGTCTTCCCAAAGTTTTTAACTCCATTCGTCCCCATCAGCAATAAGCACATCTTTATATAAACAACCCCCGAGTGACTTAGTATGCATAATCCCATGGTGTCTGCAAGATCCAGCCAAACGGTATTTTATAATCCCAATTGGCCGGTGCTTCTTCCATATTCTCATCAAGGCACTTCGGAGAACATGATTGTTTAAACACTTTATCCACCCTATCTTCATAAAAAAGGTATGCATGCCATCCCAGAACAAGATCATGTGCCTTCTAATTCAGCAAATCCATTTTTGTTTTCCCAAACCAATCTGCTACATGCATTAGAACTGCAGCTTCATATACAATCGGAGGTTTGGGAGTCTGAGGCCCGCCTCTTTCCACGAGTATCTTGCATAATCTTCATCTTATACTCTCGTTTTTTCTCCTTCCAAACAAATTTATTTAATGTTGTTTGCCAATTTAACAATGGTTTTTATCTGATTTAAGCATCGGTAATCATGTGAGATAGAAAGATAAATCTAGGTAGAACGTTCATTTAATTGCTGAGATCCTTCCAAGCAAGGAAACAATTGTAACTTTTTCCACACTTCAAGATCTTTTCTGTATCTTTTGCCACAACACTTCATAGTTATTTAAGAAAAGTTTTGTATTGATTCTGATATTTGTATGCCGTAAATATTTGACTTTAGAAACATTTCAAAACCTGCTAAACTTACAAGTCTCTTTCTTTTGAATCTCTGTCATATTTTTGACCATCATTTTCGTTTTGTTTTGATTTAGTCTAAAACCGAGACACCATGCCAAATTCACTATAATATTTTTCATCTGGATTATTGATTTCAAATGATGTGAAAGGTAACAACCAGATCCATCAGGCAAATGCTCTAGTTCTATATTCCTAATTGCCTGATAGCTATGCCATCTAAGGATTTTGAGTCCCGATTGCGTTCCAACAAGACTTCCAAAGTTAAAATAAATAACAATGGAGATAATGGGCAACCTTGTCTTGTGCCTTTTTGTATCTCGAAAGTTTGTTGACAAATTTCCATTAATAATAAGTTGTGCATTTTGTTGCTGATAAATTGCTCCAATCGCCTGCCAAAATCGTAGTCCCCATATCCATCTTTTCCAAAGTCTTGGTTAGAAAGTTCCAATTGACTCGATCAAAGCCTTCTCTGCATCCAAGAAGACCAGCACTGCAGAGATCTGCTTATTCTTATCAAGATAGTCAATTACAATCTATGAGTTGCCTTACATTCTCCTTCATATGTCTGCCTTCAATAAATCCTGCTTGATCATGATGAATAATCTCTTGAATAACCGGCATCAATCTGTTGGCTAGTACCTTAGGCAAATATTTTATAAACTGTGTTCAAGAAGAGATATCGGCCTGTAATCCGCTGTTTCTTAGGGCCCTCTTTGTCTTTAGTATCAATGAGATAAAAGCCGCTTTCCATGAGGAGGGTATTTTACCTCCTTTGTTTATATTACAAAATATTGTGTAAGATATTCAATCATTTCCAGTTGTAAAGTTTTATAATTACATTGCAGTCAAACCATCATCCCTGGAGCCTTAGCTAATTTAAGTTGATTTATAACTAAAGTGATCTCATCAGCATTTATCAGACGTTCCAGATTTGCCTTTTTGAAGCTCAGAAATTTAAGCAACCCTTTTTCCTTCCAAAAAAATCATACTATTAACTTGTTCTGTATATTATCCTGTATATATAGCTTAGCATAATAGGACTCTCCGTTGTTCCTGGCGCCGACGGCAGGCTTTCTCTGAGCTTGTCAGATCAAGAGACAGTTAGAGGTTTTTTTTATACGATCTTTAACGACCTTGGACACTCTTAAATTCTTGGATTTTATGAGGGAGAGATTCACTGTCGGTTTGAGCCTCTCGGGTAGCCTCCAGGAGGATTTTAGCCTCTGGAGTGCGACGAGGTCCTGCCCCCCTTCGCAGTTGTTGTATTCTCCTGTCTTTTTTGATAACTTCTGCTACAAGCAGTACCAGTCGCTGGGATCAGCCTTAACTTCTAAAAACATCTCAAGAAGTAAGAAGGAAGGAAGGAAGGAAGGAAGGAAGGAAAAGGAAGGAAGTAAGGAAGGAAGACCTTTGCAAGTATTATTAAGTCTTAATTGGGGAAATTTTTTTTTTTTAAAAAGAACGCTTCTGCTGAGTTTGAGAGGCTTGGGCTTAGAACAAAGGATTTAAAATGGCGTTGAATTTATAGCTGAAAACCTACAGAAAACGAAAGTTAATTACTTGCATGATAGCCGAGGCATAAAGGCGAACGAGCTGAAACATCTGTTTAACAAATTCTAAGCCAGTTTACATAACCTGACCTCACTTAAATGACAACGTTTTAACTCCTTAGAAGGAAACATTTGCAAGTATTAATTTACAGCTGAATACCTAAGGAAAACAAAAGTTAAATGAATGTGACAGCTAGAGGCGGCTGAAAGAATTATTAACAACTTTAAAGTTAGTTTACACAATTTGACCTATTGGGAGAGTTATTTTGTGTGAAAGTGGTTTTTTTTTTTTTTTTTGTTAAACATATGCAACAGAACAAAAGGCTTCCCTAGGTGCTACAATAAATTATCAGGATTTCAAGGACTTTATAAGGGAAGAAAATGCTTTATTTTAACGCAAAGAAAGTGAAGAGTTAAAGAAATGGTTCAGGATAACCATTAAAAAACATGATCAGCTTGATAAAAAACTACACCACTATACCTCAGGTCGGCTATATTTGTTCTTAGGTGGACCTTATAAGTTGAACATCTGGCAGCTGGATTAGTGAAAGCTAAAACAAAGTAAAACAGATTCTGCGGAAAATTAGTTTGAAATGGAGGGAATAATGCAAGAGATGGATTATGCAGTCTTATCTTATATGCAATTCAATCTATGCGATAGTTACGCAGGTTAGCACTGCGAAGCGGGATATCAATAAAACCCCTGAGCCATATTAAGAAAAGCTTGTGCTGATGCTTTGGGCCCCGTATATAAAAAATCGATGAGAGATTCCTTCTGAGAGTCTTTCCCTGCTAAGGATTGACATAATTTACAGAGTATAAAAATTCTCTTATAGCATCCACACAAGGGCATCCCCAAGGGATTATTTGATGATGTACTTTACTGAGAGAAATTTAGAAATGAAATTTTCAAAAGTCTTTTTATTCATCTCTTCAAATCGAATGGAAAAACTATCGTTAGTTTTATAAAGAATTACCCACAGCTGTTTAAACATCTTAGAAGGAGACTTTGGAATTATCTGTTACGAATTGAAAAGAGAGGAGATACATATAATGGGTGTTAGCCAAGTGGTTTATATACAGTTGACAAGGGTGGAGGTACGCTGAATACAATATGACAAAACCATGTACTTTTTATTATGGAATACTCCAGAAAATGACAAACCCCCCCACTTACATCTCAAACCAACACCCAAGTAGATTAGGAAGTATCTTAAAGCCAAGATGATCTCTTTGAGAAAGAGACAAAGCGAACGAATGAATCAGACACAAACAAGAGAAAAGGTGCAGGTGCTGTAGGAGAGATATGGAACCCTCTGAATCGCTGTGTTGATTCCTTCTTGTAAAATGACCTCTAAGTCTCATCACGTGCAGGAAATGCCGTCACTTAAGAACCTTCAACAAAAACGTCTTTACTAGAACTCCACTTGACACGACAAATCCTAGAATCTCACAAGCGCGGTTGACCCCAACCACACTGTTCAAAAAAGACGTTAAGTAACAAACCCGGAGCCATGAAGCAGGGCCGAATATTATCTTGTAGAGCACTAGAACCTTCAGCAATGCTTCACGGCTCCAGACCAATCCAAGATCTTAAGCTTATTATCTTGAACATGGAATGGTAAGGAACTCCCCACAATAAATGAAAAAAAAAATTTTACTCAGTATGCAGCACAATTTAAGTAATTAAAGTTGTTTGCCTTCAAGAGACCTCATCTTAAGGTTACAAAGTACCAGAAGTATTTAGGAATCAAAATTAGGAACATCTTATCTCGCCTTCTGAAGTTGTAAAGAAATCATGGTGTGGTGATTAGAATAAAATAAAAGATTTCAACTAAATTATAGAGGAGAGATATGACGCTGGTAAGATATATAGCATATCAACTTTGAAACATGAACTGCTGGTCCAACAACCCATTTGCGGATGAAGGAATATTATGCTCCAAATCAACGCCTACAGAAAGCTTTTATAAGATGCTGCCATTTAAAAATTTAGACTGGATCTTAAGAGTATCTAAATAGCTGTGTAACATGAATGAGTAGTGATTTCGTCCAAGGATTCACTAGAGATAGAAGCTACAAAGACTAAAATTCACTACCAAATTACCAAAGCTTTTTTTTGATTTCCAAGATGTAACTTGAAAAGTAAAAGATGTTTAGGACACAACACCGTAAATGAGATGATTATCATCTTATTACTCAATAGACCCATATAATCCTTTTTCAAGGATTGAATTTCGTTTGTTAACACCGATCTACTTCCTAAAGCTAAAAAATCTAGATCTTTTCTCCAGACACTTACCGATCAATTTAAGTCCGTGGGTTACAAATGAAGTAGGAAGAGACTACTCAAGAAGTCTTGGATATAGATATGAAAAATTTACTTTAGTATACACAAAAGAATGATTGAGGGGAACTTACAAAAAAAGCTCCTGAAGGTAAAGCTTTTCAGTTTTACAGGAATAAGTACCCATTGAAACTGTTTGGGATTCAATTAAAGCATATAATGCATGTGTCCTGAAAAAAAGCAAAATATAATGTTAAACATAAACTAATTAGACAGAAAAGGAGAAATAAATGGAAGATAAAGTAAAAAACAAGGAACAATCTGCTTATATAAAACCCGAAAGACCAGTCGCGACTCCAGATGCGCATAAAGCCTGATGTAAATGACCAATTCAACTATAGTCAGAACAAACAGCAACTAACTTTCAAGTTGTCTAAACATAACCACCTTTTGCTAAAGCGCGATAAACCTGTAGAAGTGTTTGGGACTAGACGTGTGAGAGAATGTACATGAAATGAGTAGGAAATTATATAAAATTTTGAGTATGGAGGGAAACGGTATATATACGAAAGGAAAACAATTTTTTGAGACTGAGATGTGTGGGAGTCAAGGAATTTCCAGACCACAAAGAGTTTTTGATGCCAGTATAATTACTAAACTAGTTTCATTGTGAAGGATCTGTGGAGAAATTGTAGAAATATTACAATAAAGGCCCAAGAGAAAAAAATAAACCAACCTGATTTATTAAGAGGAAATAGAGAAAGAAATGAAAACATCAATAACTGCTTGGAAATGCCATGCGCATTGTTTTTCATTGTGATTGGGAACTTAAGTTGATTGACTTATTTCTGTAATGTTCAAAACGAATACTTTTTTATCATAGACAGTCAAAATGTATTCTTCAATGCTCTATAATCGCAGTTTTTGCAAAAAACATTGCGTATCACAACTGAATACCACTGTAGAACATAAT